>OZ020543.1:2235579-2438963 GCA_963971435.1 Lasius platythorax
GAGAAATGTTTCTGAAACACTACATTGCAATCCGTTTTCAAGAACTTAAATTGGAAAGCGATATGTTTCTAACGCGTCATCATATGATGATATTTTTCCATCGCGGATTTTCCGTCGGATTATTATTCAATGAATAAAAGATCTAATGGAATAAGACTAAACGATTATTATTATCATTATCTTTAAAAAAAAGAGAACCTGTACAACGTTTAGTACAAATATATAAGCACAATGGAAGAAAAAAATTACAAAAATAGCTTGTTGCACTTGTAAGCCTGTTTGTACTCATGCATGACTCATGATCAAGCGGCTATTTAATTGTAACCTGAGATAATTAAACTAAATTAAAATAATTAACTTTATACACTATACACGTTATACACTTTACAGTATATATACACACGTATGTATACATACGTACGCACGCGCGCGCGCGCGCGCGCGCACACACACACACACACACACACACACACACACACACAAACACTTTTCTGAATTTAAGTGAATAATTTTCAAGTAATTGCAGTTTTAGATATCAAAAAGTAAAAATTTACAATTTTAAGAAAAAACAATGTATTTTATTAAATATTCAAAATGGCCTTCACTAAATTCCATACAGTAATAACGCTTCTGTTCGAAGTTGTTGCAAATATTTATAATATTATTATTAATATTACAAAATATTGCAAACATTTTGTCCGGCGTTGTGGTATAAATTTCACTTTTTAAATGTTTATTTAATTTAATTTATTTAAAAAGTTGTTCTAAATGTTTATTTATGTCAAATGTTCACTTAATTTAATTCCAAAGAAAAAAAAATTCCAAAAGGAAATGATGGTCTTGCAGGACACTCAATATAATTAAGGAATATTTTAGGCTCTCAATTTGAAAAACAACTTTGAATTTCAACGGGCTAGAAGAGCCAAACGCGGATGATAATGCGTTAGTTTCGATGAAAATTAATTTTTCATCGAAATTAATTTGTTGTGCACAGGGCACATATTTTTCTTGGTTCGATTCCCGATTTAGCGACTTCTCCCCGATATTTTTCTCGCCTACAACTCTTTAGGGGGGTCAGAGGGATTTACTTAAAATTAATATCTCGAAAATGAGATTTAATTTATTTCCTTGGTATCGAATCAAAAAAAATATGTGCCCTGTGCACAACAAATTAATTTCGATGAAAAATTAATTTTCATCGAAACTAACGCATTACCATCTGCGTTTGGCTCTTCTAGCCCGTTGAAATTCAAAGTTGTTTGTTGTTACTCAATATAATCTTCTCTTTCAATCCAATCATAAAAAAAAAACTAGTCCAAAAATTTCCTAATTGGCACTGTATAATGTGAAAGAGTTCCCTCGTGTTGGGAAGACACAAGTTAATTTCTTTCGTGTAGCAAGACATGTCATCTACAAGTGATGATTTTTACAATTTTCAATAATTTCCGTAATCAATTGTATCGACGTAATTCTCTAGCAGTTAAGGTATAATTCCCTATTAAAATTACATTTGGTAGATTAATCGCTCAATCGACCTCAGTGCGACTTTAATGATTTAATGGCACAATAAGAGTTCTGGCGGATTGCTTGCAAAGTCCTTGCAAGATATGCACTTTGCTTTTATTAATTCCCGACTTTTCACAAAAAGTGTACAAAATGTTCTCCTCTGTTCGCCTCTATTAACCTATACGCCTTATCGCCATATTGATTGCCGAATTCCTTGAAATATTCAAAAAATAATGTACTGTATAAATTTTCACTTTATTGATATTTTCAATTTAGAAAATATGAGAAAGTTTTGATTTTCTTTGTGAACCTTTAAAATATTTTAATTCGGTAGAGAGGTATTTCCGGACACATGTTTGTATGAATTTATTTTGACCTCTATAACATGTCTCTATAACTCTATACAACTTTATCCAAAGGAAAAGTTTTTATTAACATTTTGTATAACAATTGTAAAAAAATCACAAATTATTAAACATTTGAAACTCTAATGTGTTTTATGAAAAGAGTCAAAAAATGCCTATTTTTTAAACTAAAATATACAATCTATTGTGTACAATTATATACATATACATATATATAAAATTATCGTATAACGTTCTGTAAATATCACATGAAAAAAAAGTCACGTTCCCTCAAGTTCCATAAACTACAACATTTTGCCAAAATGCTTTTTTTAAATTTTCCTACGATCTTTTTGACCGAGTTACACGATTTTGAAACTAAACCTGTATCATTTAAAAATGATACAGGTTTAGTTTCAAAGGATACTCGGCGAAATAAGGAAGATAAAAAAAATTTTTTAAACCACCGATAGCGCGTTAAAGTTGAAACTTCAAGCTTCAAAATGCTTTTTTTATTTTTTGTCTACGAAGATTTTTCGCAGAGTTTCAGCGGTTTTGAAATAGCCCAATTTTTAAGGTATGAAAAGTGTTCCCTTTTTTTTTTTTTTTTTTTTTTGAGTAGTGTACTTTGCAGAAAAATTCTAAAAAAAAATCACGAATCATTAAACATTTGAAACTTTATCTTAGAAAAGGAGGAAAAGCTTGGAGACTCATGGAAATTGTATTTGCAGCAAGAGCCATTTAAGATCCTCAGAGAACAGTATCCAGAACGGCTAAAGAAATTGATAGCGATAGCCGGTGATACGACCGTGAAGGAACTCTCTCTATCCGACGCGGACAAGGAACGTCTCACTAGCCGAGTCTCCGTTGTCTTCCACATGGCTGCTAACGTCAAATTTGACCTGTCGTTGAAAATGGCCGTCAACATGAACACTGTGGGCACTGTAAACATCGTGGCGCTAGCGAAACAGGTGAATGCTCGCTATAAATCTATACGTCCTAGACATTGCAAGTCTATATTTTTTTGTTTCAACTAGCAGAGTACGATCAAGGTGACGTTATAATATCAGAATGAACGTATATGAATGATTTTTCAATGTTGCCAACTGTTTATATTAGAATGCAATCTAAGTATAGATTGCGCGTTCCAATCAAGAGACGTTCAAGAGGAAAGAGGCTTTGACAGGTGTAGCCTTTTCCATTTGTATCCCCACCTATAGGCGAGTTAAAGAGAGAAACAGGTCACATATCCTTGAAACATTGCGCTCCCTTTCTAAGGTTAGCGCCGGTTAAGACAGGGTATGCAGTCTGTACTTATAGTATGTGTCTGTGTAAATGCGAACCAGTATAATTACATCAGATTGAATTCTCCCCGTTATTTATTGCGACAAAATTGTGTCCGCAGCATCGATTAAGCGAGTAAAGATAGCGAGTTAAGATTTAATTTGACGCTTAAAGTAGAAGATTTCGATAGCGCATTAAAGTGCAAATTATAGCGGAATCTAGTGTTACGCGTATAGTCAATTTCATATCTTGAAATTTCGTTCTTATTTAGCACGGAAAAATGTGACTATAGTACTTGTGGATTAAGAAAAGTTTTTTTTTATTTTCTCCAATGTATTTTGAGACTATTTATTTATTTATTTATTTATTTTTTCTTGTGAAAAAGCTACTACACATCCCTATAACTTATAAATTTCACACACACATTTGTTGATTTCCCATACATCATATCAAAAGCGGCATTTTAAAGTTAAAATTTCTCACATTTTTATATGCATTTTTCAATAATTAAAAAAGAAAGATTTTCAAAAATACTGATTTATCCATAAAGATATCATTCAGACAACAAAAGTATGTATTTTATGTTTATGTAAAATTTTAACCTGATTGTTTTATTTATTTTTGAAAAATTATGTATTCATTTTTTTTTTTAATATGATTTCGAGAAAAAACGCACTTAAAGTTTTACATTATGGTTACATTAATGTAAATAGATGAGAAAAAGATCGAATTTATGGCTCTTGCTGTTAATTTGTTATCCTATAGCTATAAAGAATATTTCCCTCTCCGTCAAAAAATTTTTGCGAAGTTATACATGATAAAACTAATACCTATCTTTACTTTCCTTTTTCTCAATACTAATATATACGAAATTCGGAATAATTATTTTTCACTTTTTTCTTATACATTTGATTGCATTTGATAGCATTTTGACCGATAAGCCGAACAAGCTTTTTCTGAATTTTAATTACAGTTTAAATATTAAAGTCAATTTTTTGACGATTTTAATTATTCGTTTAATTTTGATGAAATAAAAATTTCTTTTAACGACTAAAAATCTAGATTAAATATAGTTTATTTATTTCTAAAGAGATTAAAAAAAGAATGATAACAATCGGACTCTATAAATCTGTTACCATAAAAGTTTCGTTTTCTCTCTTGATTTTTTTCTTTTGATTTTTAGTTGAATTTCTCGATCTCGTTTTTTTTGACATTGAAATCCTATCTATTTTGCACAGAGCACGAGAGCATAACTCTAATCGCTTCTTTGCTATTCAAAAATATTCAGACATAAAAATGCATGGACACATATAAATGCTTACAAAGATTGATGTTACAAACAATTATTCTTCGAAGAAAAATAAGTACCTAAATTGGCGCGGGTTTATTGGTGTACGTTTATTTCTGTCTGCGCCTATTTCTACAAAGTATTATAATTTTATAAATCTTTCGGAAGTTGTTTATTAAAATTATATATTTTAGGAACATATTTTTATAAAATCTTAAACTTCAAGCAAATACAATTTTAAAAAATTGATTTTTTTTTATCGACAAAAAATCTTCTTAAATAATTAAAAAAAAAGTGTCATCTTATCGACATAAAATCGACATATTACTTTATTTTTTTTATGTTTGTAGCTCTATATGAAAGTTCTATAAATAAAAAGTTCTACTCATAGATATTAATTCAAGATCAGATTATGTCAGACTATTTCATAATATTGTTTCAAGTAAACGATTTTTTATAACATAGACAAAAATTTAGATCTAAAAAATTGATATCCAAAACCATCATACTCATTGAAAACTGCAGAAACTGGTGAAAATATGTAAAGTATTGCGATAAATTATTAGTATATACAAATTTATTGAGTTTTTATAATAAAATTACATTTTGTTCTTGTTTATTATTTGTAGAGATAAACATTTTTATAAGAAAACATTTTTTTATTTATTAAAATTGAAATTTTTAACGCGAAATATTTTATTTGTGCAAGGTGCATCTCTAAGAAGCAAATACATAATACTAAATCAGTCAATAATATTTATTCATATTCCTTGAATTAATACTTCAAAATAGAATGTTAAGTTACATTGATGTATATAAACTAGAGTACTAAATTTATAAATCTTTATTTAATTTTCCTAATCATACTTTGAGAGATATAATTTCTGAAACAAGCATACAGAATAATGTAATATTATTAAAATAATACTTATCATTATTTAAAATTTTAAAACTCACTAAAGAAAATTGTAAGAAAAAGATTTCTAACTTCAAGAACTTGATAAAATTTAGCATAAATAGATAACAAATGTGCACGAATTATGAGATTCTGATGAATAAAATTAACTAAGCAGAGGGAATTCAATTTTCAGTTCCGATAAAGCGCAGTATTTATATATATATAATTGCTGAGAAATAAGGATATATTGTTTTTTAGGAGATTTTTTTATGTCGGTTTTGGTATTTTTCCTCTAGAATTAAAAGTAGAAGCTTTTATTCTACTAGAAAATACCGCAAAATTAAGTATTATATATCTTTCAGATGCCTCTACTCGAATCGTTCATTCACATTTCAACATCTTTTTGTCAATGCGGCGAGTCAATATTGGAAGAACGCGCTTATCAAACTAATATCTCAGCAGAAAATGTTATTACCATAGTTAATACGGTGACGGATCAAGTGCTAGAGACAATAAAACCACAACTGTTAGGTGATCAACCTAACACGTATGCCTACAGTAAGGCACTCAGCGAGGATTTCGTGTCGAGATGTGGACTACCCGTAGGAGTTATACGTCCGTCGATAGGTAAGGAATTTTTCCTAAACATATTTTCGATCTTTGTATTTATTATATAGAATATTCATGAAACAGAATTTCTTTATGCATAGTTTTATTTTTGAAAAAATCAATTTTAAAAAAATTAATAAAATTAATAACAAATTATTATTTGATATTGGATAGTCAGAAAAAATTGAATAATTCTTAACCATAAATCATCCGTATAAACTATTGTAACATAAATTGTCCAACGTATTTTAATAGTACTATTAAAGCATGAAAAAAGTTCAAAATTCTATTTGGAAAAATAATAGAAGATTATTGAAAAGATCAGTCAATTTGTTTGTAATATGTGTCAAGATTATTTTTATTTTTTAAGGTATAAAGTATTTTTATATTTTCTATATTCACATTTTCCGATAACTGCTGTTAAAATGAATTTATCGACATAAAAGTTGCATTATTATTGTAAGTTATGTGAGCTTATAACGGAGAGGAAAGATATTATTATTCTAATTTACCTTTCAATTTTCTTGAAAATAAATCTTTATACAAAAAATATTTTATATTTTTAACATATTTTTTCATAGAAGATCGTTCACGTTTTATGTCACCAAAAACTAATGTTGACAATTATGATGTCATATGAGTGATATTTGTACCTGTATTTAAGGATGGGATCAAGTTCAATATGTACTTAAAAATACGAGTAGAATCCAATAATCAGGTTTCATTTTCTAGGATAATTCGAATAATACTCATAAGAAATAATATTTCATATATTGTACTTGCGAAGTAATCGAATCTAAAACAATTATATTCGAATTTTAGATTGAATACCTGCAAGATTCGAAATAGTACTTCTAAGTACTTTCTATCGTAAAGACTCGAATCTTTTACAAGTAGTAAAATACTCGAACTCTAAGATACAAAAATTTATTTATGATACTTGTTACACATCTACATACACGCGCACGCACACTCCCCATCACATCCATTCACCTATCCCCCCCCCTACACACAAATATATGGTATATATGTATATATCATAAGTACTCATAAAAGATTCGAACATACTTAATCCAGGTTCAAATGTACTTGGAAGTACTGCTCTTGTTTCTCGAAGTACTTATAGAGAGTTCGAACCTATCTCGTCAAGGTTCGAGTCTACTTGAAAATACTTTTTTTTTTTTTTTTTTTTTTAAGTAATCATAGAGAGTTCAAAGCCATGCAAACAAATTTGAACCTACTTATAAGATACTTAATTCCATCGCTATCTATATTTTAGTAGTGGCATCTTGGAAGGAACCGGTACCCGGTTGGGTGGACAATATGAACGGTCCAACCGGATTAATGATCGGCGCGGGTAAAGGAGTCATACGATCCATGCTCTGCAACGCGAATTATTTAGCCGATATTGTGCCTTGCGATATGGCCGTAAACGCGACGATTGCCCTGGCTTGGCAAGTCGGATCGGAAAAGTCTACTGAACCGATATTCTTAAATGCCACAGCGAACCAGGAAAATCCAATTTCTTGGGGCGATGCTATAGAAATAGGAAAAAAACACGCGATCGCAAACCCGTTCTCGCGTAAGGAATGCTGAACCAAGTCTCTCCAACGATACTAAACAAATTTGTAAGGTAAATATAATGTACGTGTAACGTTACATTTCTTTCAGAACCGCTCTGGTATCCCGGTGGAAGATTAACAACCTCGAAAATTCTACACTGGTTTGCCATCCTATTGCTGCATACTATACCCGCGTATCTATTAGACACTTTATTTATTATTACCGGGAATAAGCCTTTTATGATACGAATACAAAGTAGAGTGAACACCGGATTAGAATTGCTTCAGTATTATACCATGAAAGAATGGATTTTTCGGTAAGAAAAGCTCGCAATATTTATTAAAATTCAGAGTAAGAAGGAGTCAAGATTTATTTTTTATATTCTGTATAAATTTAATTACAGCAACGACAATTTGCGCAATTTGCAGCATCGATTGTGTCCTTCGGACAGAGAAATATTTTTCATGGATACGAAGCTTATCTCTTGGAACGAATATTTGTTGATATATATCTTAGGCACAAGACAGTATTATTTAAAGGACGACCCTTCGACGCTACCACGTGCAAGACGGATCTTTATGTATTTATATTTTGCCGATTGTTTGCTCAAAATAGTATTCGGAGTTTTCGTTACTTGGATAATGTACACCTGGATGATTTGCGCTAAGCCTATTATAGCAACGCTAGTCGAAACGAATGACTGAATATATAAAATATGAAACTTGCTTAAGTCGAATAATTGTATAGTTATTATAACAACTATACATATACAGGGTGTCTGACTTTAATTATAACTAGAAACTATAATTTTTAATACCAAATATTGCGAGGAATCGATTTATATAAAAAAATTAGAGTGGTTTTATTTAAAAAAAAACTAGGTTGATCTTCAATAATCTTAGAAAAATTAGCTTAGTTAAAATTCAAGATTGTCAACTTTTTTCTTCCTCGAAATCTTTTAACTTTTGTATGAAATATTTTCTCGTTACAGCCATAGTTTCAGCAATATTCGATTATATTAATTAAAATGGGACACCCTGTATATGAAAATCAGAATATAATAAACAGTTGTAAAGGTTTCTAAAATGAAGTAAAAATTTTACTATATGCAAAAAGAAAATTTTTTCGAATAAAATTAGTTCTGATTTTCAACTGATACTACAGTGACAATCGCGAATAACTTTACGCCATCTGTGTGTATCTCGGAAACAAACACCTATATTTATACAAACTATTTTCTTATTTTAGGCCTTATATGCTTCTGTTTGTCTTCTGTTAAAAGTTGTAACATGATTTTGTATATATATTTGTTACTACCTCATCTTATGGTGTTTCAGGATGTATGTATGTATCTGTAATTGAACTACAATTGTAAACGATTGTAACGTAGTTATACAGAAAAATACCAATTTTTGAATTTTTGGATTCGCCGAATATACATAGCGTGTCGTATATATATGTATATGTAATAGAATCAATCGACAAAAATTGTCACATGTCACGTTTTATTTTTAATTCTCGACACTGTAAAATTTTACTTTCAGTCTTCCTTTATCATAATTTAGCTACAGGAATTACTTTTTTGGAGTTAGCTTCTTCCTGCATAACTATGTACAATTGATTTTATCTTGCGCTGATAACATGTATTACGTAAAAATAAGAGACAAAATGCCATTGTACTAATTTATCAATGAAAAACGTGCCAATATTTGAAAATTTTTTATATTTTTTATGCATTCTTACATAAGGGTATAATAACGCTATAATAACTACAAAGATTAAAAAGACGCTTTTTGATATTTCGTTCAATTTGTTTTTTCTTAGATTTACAATTTAATGCAAATTGAAACATGTCAAAATACTCGAAGCGGATCTCTTATGGATGACATTAAAATGTAACAATTTTCCTTTCGATTCGCTTCCAAATAAACGCAATAAACTTTCGAATTTTGGGAAAAATAGGTTTTTTAAATAATAATTGTTATTAAAATTACTTGATCGTAAGGCCCGCTGCACACGAGCGGTTTGAAAAAAAAAGACATTTGATTTATGGCGTATTTAAGCAATATCTAGATAATAACGAACACTGTGTTCAATAATTGCGCGTACATATACGTTGCTTCACTACAACTATAGGTGCTGCTTGAACGCTCGTCAGATTAATCAATATTCATGCGTCTTTTTGTTCGTGTACATAGTTGACCTAAGATTAATCAAAAAGGGGTCAACAATATAAGAAAGACTTAATGAGCCTCAGATTTGAGATATAAAAAAAGAGAGACTATACTTTCTCTGAATTGAAACACAATTAAATTAGAAAAAAATGCGGAATTACGCGCGCATCAATTCAAATGTAGCGATTTCAGTTATTTTGATCTAAAATATGAATTTCTTTGACTTAGGAGACTTTCAACATATCTTATATATACCTTAACTATCCGGTATAATAATTTTTGTGTACCAGATGTATTTTATATTTTCTCATTTCCTATAATATAGTGATAATAGTAATAAAATATCGAAAACTTATCCCTCTTTTTCAGCTAATGTAAGTCATAAAATACAGAAACGGATTCGAAGCAATTCTCTTCTCATTATTTTAGATTATTGTTTTCTCATGTAATGTTGTAAAAACTCCTATATACAATATAGTATATATTATATATATTAATATAGTTATATTATACAGGGTGACCCATTTTAACTTAGGCAGCCAAATAACTCGAAAAATAAGCACACTACGAAAAAATGTTTAGAATCAAAATTTCGTCATTTCGAGGGGGACGTACAATGACGTTAAAATGAGCCCCCCCACCCCTCCCCCTGGGCGGTGAGGGGGGGCAAGTTTGAAATCTTAAATAGGAACCCCTATTTTTTATTGCATATTCGGAATCTTTGGCTAAAAACACATACAATTTGTCTGAAACATTTTTCGCGATTCTTGATAGATGGCGCTGTAATCGACGAAATTCAATTTCTTCGATTTCTCTTACTGAGAACCCATGCTTACGATTCTGCAATAAATTAACAATAAAAATACCACGTTTTCATTGTTAATACTCGAAATTAGTCTTAAAACAAACTTCTCATTATTTTTTATTACTCATTAATTACTTCTCAAGAAACTGCTTTTAGCGTAACCTGCCCTTTAGGCAACTTGAATGGTCCAAAGTACCGAGACATTTTGGACTTTCCATCTGATGGAGTTCCTCTAAGTATCCCTCCAAAATTTTGTCCATTTAGTGCCAAAGAATATCGACTACTTCTGTAGGCGTATAATTTGCCATTTTACCAAAATTTTATCAGAGTACAAATGTTAAAAAAATACATAAACACTTGTGACTTTGGCACTAAATGGACAAAATTTTGGAGGGATACTTAGAGGAACTCCATCAGATGGAAAGTCCAAAATGTCTCGGTACTTTGGACCATTCAAGTTGCCTAAAGGGCAGGTTACGCTAAAAGCAGTTTCTTGAGAAGTAATTAATGAGTAATAAAAAATAATGAGAAGTTTGTTTTAAGACTAATTTCGAGTATTAACAATGAAAACGTGGTATTTTTATTGTTAATTTATTGCAGAATCGTAAGCATGGGTTCTCAGTAAGAGAAATCGAAGAAATTGAATTTCGTCGATTACAGCGCCATCTATCATGAATCGAGAAAAATGTTTCAGACAAATTGTATGTGTTTTTAGCCAAAGATTCCGAATATGCAATAAAAAATAGGGGTTCCTATTTAAGATTTCAAACTTGCCCCCCCTCACCGCCCAGGGGGAGGGGTGGGGGGGCTCATTTTAACGTCATTGTACGTCCCCCTCGAAATTACGAAATTTTGATTCTAAACATTTTTTCGTAGTGTGCTTATTTTTCGAGTTATTTGGCTGCCTAAGTTAAAATGGGTCACCCTGTATATATATATCATACATGTTTGTACTTCAAAATCAATGTCGATTTCTTTCTTCCCTTCTCTCTAACCAAAAAACTTTAACAGCCTACCGTACATGCACATTCCTGTTCATCATACTCCGTTAAACCGAAGTAGCCTCTTTCACCAATAAATTCACTTTCGTAATCTACGACAATCCTTTCTTTCAACGCGACACGTAGCAAGAAGATCCGAACTTCTGTTAAATAACTGTTTTTTATTGCTCTCTCTTTGTCACCGCCGATAACGTCACTAACCGTCATCAGCCCTGATCCTGAGTAACCGTTTAGACGTAAGATCATGCCCGTGTTTTATGACCCTTTTCTTTTCTTTACCGAGCGATACCTAGGCATCGGGACCCATCGCCCACCCCGGGCGGTCGGGGCATCGTAAACCGCTCCAAACCTTTGTCGCGACATGTCGGCCGCCATTTTTTTTTCGGCTGTAACCGAAATTATGGCTAATATTTCCCTGACGGCCATTTTGTCGACTCTCTTCCTCCACCAAAAACCACGCTCCTCGACCAATCCAAACACCGGGCAACTATGCGGCAAGCCAATCAGAGCTCAGCCACCATAAGCAGACCACACTCCCCGACCAATCAGAACGCCGGCCACTATGTGGCAAGCCAATCACAGCTCAGACACACTATAGTAGGACACGCTTTCCGGCCAATCAGAACGCTGACCACTATGTGGCGAGCCAATCAGAGCCCAGACACCCCCACCACCTGACCACGCCTCTGGCGCCAGTGGCCGAGTGGAGGGGGTTTGTTTTGACGCCACATAGTGGCCCCTATACTACTGATATAAAAAGCTGCATCATATATCACACCGTAATGCTCACTATCAAAATACAATTTCTAGCCCAGATTTGTAACTTCAATTATAATAGCATGTCAGAATTCGCTATAATTATATAGATATATATGTATATATATGTATAATAATAATAATTTAAGTATAATTTAATACTTATGCACAGATATGCTTCCCTGAAAATACTGTGATACGAGTGTATATATGCTGACGCTGTACATATGTTGCGACGACTTTTTCTCCCGTTTGGAGCTCAAACGGTGAATAAGCGGTTGTCGACAAAAAGAAAGAAAAATCAGTTAAAGGGTTATATTGATTACGCGGGGAAACTCGGTTCTAAGGTGTTCCGCGCGTACCACAGCGGACAAAAGGCCTTGGATTACGCGAAACATGAAATAGACTAAAAGTTGGGCGCCAGACGCGATTTTGCACGCGTCAATTCGCGACAAACGATATCTAACGCGAAATCCGGGCCGACAAGATTGCTACGGGCCGGTTAGCTCTCCTAATGGTAGAGGGGCAGGGAGGTGTGTTGCCGCGAAATAATTAAATAATAACACAATACGCGAGACCAGCGGAATTAAATTACTCTATTAAAAATACTATACATGACGAGACACAACCACAGAAAGAATGGACGCGAAATGATACTGACAAACGAACAGAATGTTTATTAAACCTCAATTATGTAAAAGAAAATATGATAACAAATAATAGGGATAGATAATATTATAAAGAGGTGAAAGAAAGATATTAGGCTGACTCTTCGTGCTACTGATCCAGCCAAGAGAATTTACTTGAAAATAATACGGCAAGAGGTTTGTCAGTAATTAGAGTGTCGCATTACAATACAATAACGAAATTCGGGGCGACAAGATATCTGTTGATAGTAATAGAAAGAGTTATAACGGAAGTCAGACAACATAATAATAAGCGAAACCGGTACACAAAATCATAAACCGAAAACTAACGTATCGCGACCCAAAATTAACATAACTTTTCAGCGAAGCAATACTACACGACATAAATTATACGACAACCTTAATAAACTCGGCACAAAGATCTGTATGTGGCGGATTGAGCTCGGTAGCGTTAGCGCGATGTTAATCCATACGAGAGTGACTAAATTCCGGTCGCTTTACGATTCGTTGACTAGTTAACAATGCGTTTTCGGAAACGCACTTACGCACGATAGCGAGAGAGGCTTGCACGGACTCGACATACGATATAGCGGAGATTGAGAATCTCGTGAAGAACGCTTTGATAAAAAATAACGCGCAATCTACGACGGCGAAATCGATATCCGTCGGGCGGCAGAACTACTGCTTACTCTCTCTCGCGTACGCACTTGTTCTCTCTCTCGCTCTCGCTCTCACCGGTGTTCGCGAGAGACCCACGCTCTCTCTTTTTCGTAAGATTCTACTCGCAATATACACACTTTACGCTCACACGAGGTACGCTAAGCTCTTAATTCACGCGATAACGAGACACACTATACAACGACGAACCATTTACTGTACAACAGACGCAATTATAACGACGCGACAATGAGAAATATACGACGTGCAATACCCGACCAAATCCCAGGGACTCAACGCTGTCGTGATTTTACTACCGACGAGATCGAAATCTTTGTACTTTCCACGGCTTGACGCGAATCGTTAACAAAATTTAATTTTCACCAAGATTTCGGGCTTCGCCCGTGCGACAGAAATTCACCAAAGATACGCGATTCCGTCAGAACAATGGAAATCAAGACTCGTAACAATCGTGGTACGTAATTATCAAGAAGGGGTAGCCTCACCGGTAATCAACGCCTTCTCGCCTTTTCGGCCACGTCACAAGGAATTGAAATCGTCCTTCCGTACGGGCTCCGCGACACGTCAGGCCGGGTCGAGCGTACACGCCAGAGAGCGATCCACCGGCCGGCGTTCGATAGCAGGATCAATCCTGCGCGCACGTGGTGCGTAATCGATAGCCAATCACGGCCGCTCTCTGTTTCTCGCAGCCGCGCCACATACTCAACCGCGTACCGGGGCTCTAAGCACCCCCCGCGACAACAATTATTAACTTCTTAACACGCCGTAATTCGTATCGTGCGGGGTTATTATCGTTTGTATTAATACGGCATGCAAGCCGTTCGGCGGACGGGGTTCACCGCTAGGTGTAATTGCAGCTGACGGGGCCCTTTTCTGCTTCTCCTTTGGGGCGTTTTATGTGCCCAAAGTCGATCTGGCCCTGAGTGTTTTCCGCGGTTCGCTCCTGCCGAATTCCTCCCGGCACGTGAACATCATTCCTGTACCGCGTGCGCCGGTACCTAAGGTCGATGGTTTTTGGCTGTTGTGGTACCAGTGATCTTTCTCTCTCTTTGGTTCTCTCTCTCTCTCGTTATCGTTCTCGCCTCTCCCTTCGATACGGCTCTCTCTCTCTCTCTCTCTCCCGGTACGGCTCCCGAAATTATAACAAAATCAAAGCGAATTAATACTATAATTATTTGAGGACAGCGCTCTTTTCCCTGGGATCTCGGTATCGCTCTCTTACGCTCGCGTGGCGTAGACGCTCGGCCCTTTTTGCCCCGCTTTTAGGGTGAAGTGGACGCGCGTCGAGACGGCTACGTCACAATGTATATTGTGTTACGTCCAGACTCGTGGAAGGGAGAGTCAATGGAAGGACGTAATCTACGTAATCTCTGAGCAAACGCCGTATGGCGCGTGCTCTCGAGTCGAACGATCTTACCCAAGGGCCTGAACAGGTCAACGACCGAAAAGGTCGCTTTTACGCTGTCGGCAGGCCCGTTCGTTCGGTGGTCCCTTTTCGGTAAAGGAAATGAATCCTTATTACCCGGGACGGGACCTGTGCGATTTCGGAGAGAATGGAAGTGCGAACGGGTTAAGAAATGATTATAAGATTGGTTAATTAAAAGTTTAGTTTATTCATATAAAAAATAAATATAATAAAGAAAGAGGAATTCTTATAAATATATATATATATTAGAGTGTGAGTGTGTGTGTGTATGTAATTGTTTAATCGCGCGGGTGTTACATGAATTCGGAGGTCGTCAATCGGAATATAGTGAGGGAGATTCTAAAGTCTAAATTTTTAGTTCCGATTGGTTTCGTACAATGCTGAATAGGAGAGAAAAGAAATAAAATCAAAATGTGAGTAGTGTGTAAAGAGTTATCGGATCTCTTCCAAGGAAACTGTGGAGGAGGGATATTTCCTCCAAAGGATTTGGATAGGGACTCCGATAGGATGGCGGCGGCCGGGGATAAACCACGGGATAAGTGTATCTGGAGGACTTTCTATTAATGTTTTGCGTAGTTCCTCGTGATCTACTTCGTCAGGCCCTACGCAAAATATTCCCTCAGGTAGAGGAAGCTCGAGGGGAGGGAACTGAGATAGCAGCCAGTCGCGAAACTGGTGGTCGCTCAGTTCCTTCTCGGGCAGGGAGGACTCGGTCTCTGAATCGGACGATTCGTCATTGATTTCGATCAATTCAGGATCGCTCGATTCCCGTTCCGAGAATCTCTCTCCTGTTTCGAGGTTGTGGAGTTCTTCCTCGAGACGGGACTCAGGACGACGAGGGGAGGAGAAGGGGGAATCCCCGAGGATGACGGTTGAAACGGGAGACGGGGATCTTGGAGGGGAACTGATTTGTTCTGGGAAAGAACAAGGGGGGTCTGTGAGGGGAACTGGAGAATAACTGGGACCGGAGAGATTGGATATGTCGCTACGTGTGTCGCTGTTATTGTTATCTAAATTATTATTTAACGCAGATGACTTAATATATTCCGCTAGTGCCCGAGCCAATCGTTTCCTAATTTGTTTGTTGCGACGGTTCCGCTTATGTTTGATAGCCGTTCGCGATCTTCGTTTACAGGTGTTCTCCACTGAGAGAACAATAAAAATGGTAGAGAAAAAGGAATCGCAATTGGTCGAGAAACAATTCTTGGGTTTAATTTACTCGAAATTGAAATATATATATATTTGAATTTATATATATGTGTGTGTGTCTTTTTTTCTTGATGAGAGTGATAAAGTGAGGAGAGATTAGTGAGGAAAAAAAAAAGGTCGCGGATCCAAACCTGCGGGGGCGGTGAATCCAAACTGACCGTTGAGAAAAATCACGGATCCTAATGCTGCGAAAGCAACGAATCCGGAGTGATTATTTGGGAAAAGTCACGAATCCAATGCTGTGAAAGCAACGAATCCGAAATGACTTTCAGAAAAATCGCGGATCCAATGCTGCGAAAGCAATGAATCCGGAAGGACCTTTGGAAAATCGCGAATCCAATGCTGCGAAGCAATGAATCCGGAATGACTTTTGGAGAATCGCGAATCCAATGCTGCGAAAGCAATGAATCCGGAATGACTTTTGGAAAATCGCGAATCCAATGCTGCGAAAGCAATGAATCCGGAATGATTTATTAAAATAAAGGAAGGTCACGGATGGAGGATGGAGATTTCAAAAGAGAGTTAAAATTAATGATTAACTGAATTCAGATTGAATCAAGTTTTGATTTAATTTATGGTGGATAATATTTATTTCTTTTAACACCCAAGTATTGTTTTGAATTTATAGAATATAGATGGAAATTTGAGATATATAAATCACTTACTACTTGCTGACAAGATTTATATGCAATTGGCTCAGGTGGACGTGGTCCGTGTCGTTTCTGCCCGGTCAGTTCGTGAGCACTGCTCTTGAGTTTATAACTCGCGTATTTCGCACTTCAAGAATTTTGATATATATATATATTTTCTTAACGGTAACGTTTTACAATGATAGTTAGTGAGTTCGATAGATGTTACACTAGTGAATTTAGGTGAAAAAATCGTCGGTTTATATTCTGTTCTTACTTACCCCTTCCGTGGGATAATTTGTGATAATGTAGTGAGTCAGAGGACGTCCTCTAAAATAAAAAGTCTTATAATTTATCGGTGATATTGATTCAATGTTACCTTTGATCGGTTGGGCAACTCTTACTTTAGTACAGAGTTCGCGGGGATTAACTGGTTGTTTACTTCTATTGCATCGGATGCTCATCTAATTTCTTTGTTTTGTCTGTCGGCTTGCCTTTGTCAGGCGCGTGATGCAAGATGTTTTTCGGATCTTTGTCTAATGGTTGCGTATGTTCGTCAGTTATTATTTGCTTAGATTTCTTAATTTCTAACGTCGGTTAATCTTTATTAGAAAGGTGAGGCAAGTTGTTTTTCAGATCCGTCCCTTTCCTTATTATGATTTATTGCGACAAACGATGTTTCGAAATTAAAGAAACAAAACGTGTGTTTGCTCGAGTTAGGAAAGAAAAGAATCGTGGAGTCCACAGGACGTAACAATTGAATATTTAAATTAACCGAAGCTAATTGCCTGTTTTAATTAATAAGAAGACACGTAAAATTTAATTAACAAGGTACAATCAGAGGTTGAATGATCACCGTTATAACTGAAGTTAGAAAGTATATTTTATTTACACGATTATCTGTACGTTAACAATCTCTGAAGTTAGTTTGGCAATTAATAAGTTGATTCGATTAATCGACGCTGGAAAAATATCAAGTTTATGTTAAGAGGATGAGGATGGTTGAGAAAAGGAACAATAAGTAAATTGGCCAGTAAACACACTTTATAACCATGTTATATAACGGTTACATAACTACTTGTCAGCGTTCAACCGAATATAACAAGTAATATTACAGGATTGTAACACGTAATACTACTCATTCTCCTTGTAATTTTCCATTCAAGGAAACAACAATGTTATATAGCGGTTATACCAGAGCTGCCAGATTTGAGCCGCAAGCAGCACGGCAGCGCGGTGGTGGGAGAAGAGTGGGGGTGGCCGGCCGGTCTCGGCAAATCAATGCGCATGTCCTTCACACTCTGCTCGCGCGCTGCGACCAGCCAATTTATCCCCACTTTTCCCCCACCACCGCGCTGCCGTGCTGCTAGCGGCTCAAATCTGGCAGCTCTGAGTTATACGTCAAATTGTAACAATTATATAATGTAATATTATCGTTACATTAGGAACAGATAACTGTAATACAATTAAGATATAACAGCTGTTATTCATATCATTTATTCCAATGTTATATCATTGTTATAATGTGTTTGCTAGTACATTATATAGCAACGGTAAACACAGATGGTAATCTTATATATACATATTTTTCTATTTTTCCCATGTATTCTGTCTCTTTTATGCATAGATATATATGCGTCGTGTTTTTATACATATAGATATATGAATAAATCCTTTTTGTCCATCTCAGAAATAATTGCACGCACGCACGCACGCACGCACGCACACGCACACACACACACACACGTGTTAAAATATATACATATGTGTTTAAAATTTTATATCGCAATTCTTGTAAAAATATCTAAGTATTTGAAAGGCTGCGTAAGGAAAACCAAATATTTTTTACGTAAATAATTAATGTTGATGTAAATATTAACTAATTTTTAATTCAATTTCTATCAATCAACTACGATAATTTTGAATATTTTATTTGTAAAAACAAATATAGGAATCTAACCAACACAATCGCAACATACCAGATGATATATGGCAAAATAAGTTTGTAATTATTATTTAAAAATAATATCGTACGCATCAAATAATAATACGTACGAGCGAGAGAGTAAGAAGAATGAAACATTATTCCACATCGTATTTAAGTACGAGAAACGAGAAATTACTAAGAGTCGAAATAGAATCGTTACACACATTAAACACATTATTACAACTCGTCAATTATTCGCCAGCTAGAATATTAAGAATAAATTAATTCCTATTATAAAATATAATTCCGCAACGTATAATTCCACGACGATAGTCGTACAAACTCGTCAAATATACGAGTGAAAATAGCGTGAATAAAATAATTCCACGACGTATGATATAATTTCACGACGTATACAACACAACAACACAATCACCAATAAAAACACAAAAAAATTCCTTGAAAACGGTCGGCTAATGTAATCATCGGAGAGTATCTTACTCGCGAGAAAGTGTTCCTCCACCTGCGCTCCTAGCGGCGAACGGGCGAGTCGTCGAGTTTCTCGTATGCGCTTGCGAGAAAATGCCGTAGAATCGTTTCTACAGTTATTTCTTTGTTCTGTCATTTATTTCTATTCACGAATCATTTCTCCATCTAGTAGTCATTATTATACATCGTGTTTTTTTTACGTAACTATATGTTTTTTTTTAGAAAACAGATTGGAAAGTAGGATCGAGATAAAAATTTTTCTTATCGAAAAAGCATTCCAAAGATGCATATCAAATCGTGCATATCGCGTGCATATTTGCATATTTTGTATGTATTTGCATATATCAGCGTATCATCATATATTTTATATACATATATCATATCAACAAGTTTATGAATTTTATATAATTGAATTTGTACTATAATATTATATTTTTCGTTTTCGATACATTTGCCGTAGAAATATTACTACGATACTATATACATAGTTTAAGAATCACAAAACGCGTGGTATAAGGTGAAGAGGTGTAAAGCAAAATATGTTATAGTATTTACACACCTCGGAATATTATAAAACGTTCAGATTCTTGTAGAAATGTATCATCTAATGTTCCGTAGTTATCGTTCGATTTACATTTTAATTTCAAATATTTTATTGTTTTTATTACTATAATTATTATTCGATAAATTATTATTCAATAATTTTATATTGATCGATATACTCTGATTACAACAAGAAAACAATAATCATATAATGTCATATATCGTTATTACTTTATAGTCACGTACATTTATATTCTCATTTATAGAGACATAAAATATTAGAATAATTATATGTATATAATTATCCGCTTACATATATTATATATATTATATTCACCTCTGGTAATATCAAATGTTATATTAATATCTAGTTAAAATATCGCTTACTTACTCGGGTATATATATATATATATATATATATCTATTTCAGCCTCCTCGTATAGACGACGCGTCCACACACTCCTCTCCCGACGTGTGCGCCACCTTGCCGTGGTGGGAGAGCTCGCGCGCCTTGTCGATCCCTCGGAGTGATGCCGGTGGGGACCGTTCGCGCGGTCCCTGGCAGGTCCTACCATGCCGGTAAGGTCCGAGGGGGAGGGGCCGGACTAAGAGCGCACCGACTTCACAATCCAAGGTGTCAAGATACCGTGCCGAGGGATGCGTGGCCGCGGTGAAGTAAAACTGCGCGGTCGCGAACGGTTCCTCTGGGGTATCTGCCGACCCCCCAGATTATCTAGACTTATCCGGGTAAAGCGGCTCTGCCCGGGCTGACCCGTCTTCCGACTACACTCGTGGGGACAAAATTGAGAACTTTTATACAACAAAAACAGATGCAGAGGCGAACAAGGAGAACAGTCGAGTCCCCGCTTTCTCCTCGCGGTGAGAGAGGGACCTGAGGTGCAACCGTCAACCAGCGCCTCCACCCGAACGAATCAACATAGCGTAATACGCGTCGTTCGTTCGGAATCGTTTCACGGTCGTGTGGTTATTGAGCGACCGACGCGCCAGCCGGAAACACCACCGGTCGTTTCCGCTTTCGACGAAAAGAGCGACAAGGATTTACAAGATCTAGAATTACTAGATCCCTGTTACATCCTAGAAAATAACGTGGACGTTAAAGGAGATATAGACTCCGTCGTCGTTGTATTTACTATCATAAAACCATTCGTATGCACGACTACGTGCAGAATAACGACAAAGCCGCATTTGGCGAAAAAGGTGAAAAACAACAAAATAACAGCATATTACAATAAAAGGCGCGATTTCAATCTAAATCGGAAGCTAATGTTTCGCTGCGCGGTGAGCGAATTCAACCTTCGTCTCTGTGGTACGAGTTTGAACTTGCCGCGATAAACGGACACAAACTGTACGTGCTTTTTCAGGTGGATTATGCCAGTCCCTTTTTCAAAGATGTAAATCTTGTTATAAGAAGCGAATTCAGGGCAATCTATTTCGTACACGGTCGCTCTAACGCGTACAACTACAACATAGTACGCCGTATGTTAGCAGAAGATACGGAGGAGAGATCGGTGGTTGATAACATGCTTCGACTCCGTCCCATGTACGATATCAACGACGATCGGGACGAAGACCACATATACAAACTATATGCCGAATTGCCGCCAACGGTAATAAGAGCCGTACGCATGTTATGATACGTGCAGAAAGTATTACTGACCTATTCCGACCACGACGACCGCGACTGCAATTTCGAGGAGGAGGACGACAACGACAACGACGACGACGACGACGACGACGACGACGACGACAGGAACGACGAGGACGAGAACGACAGACGCGCGCTCAGATATATGTTTACTGCGTACGCCGTGTGGTCCTATACCCATGGCTTCTTGAAGCCAGAAGTCATAGGACAGTTGAACGACGCAGACCTCCTTCGCTTGGCAAAAAGATGCTACTCCGGATATAAGAAGGCGTTCACGGTAGCGCATTTCATACGCCGATACAAAGAGCATCCGAGAGCGAATTTAAATTACAAAATAGGAGGCACTATACAAGCGGATCACGTCGCTCGCGCACTAATTTCTGATCCGCATCATATTTTTGGTAGATTGCTCAAAAGCAGTGTCTACGTAGCAAACGATACGAACCTGTATCGAAGAGCCACTGAATTTATAAAAACAAAGAGGCACATCGTACCCAACTTGTTAGTTACGACCAAACGTATAGAACCGGCCTGGCTCGTAATCAAAGTCGGAAAAGAGGTAACTTTACCCAGCGGAGTACAACTAACTCCGCAATATATGAAACAACGCTTGAAAGACATATAGAGCGAGAGGAGACGGCAATCCCGCGCTCTGCGCGACGATCGATCGCCCCCCCCCCCCCCCGACCGCGAACAATCGCACGACCGCCGATCTGATCGCCACCAGATAACGGCACTCCATCCAGCGGCTCCAGCGGCTTCAGCGGCTCCAGCGTCCTCGCCCAGACCGACGACCGGTAAGACAATCACATCCGGGTACCACACGGGTTCACAACAAAATGAGCGAGAACACTCGTTTGTCGCGCCTCCACAAGTGGTAGAAATACCAAAGATACCAGTCCAATCCACTTCGTCTTGCTCCTCCTTATACTAAGCTCTTCTGGCGATAGTTTTCGAGATATATAATTTCAAAGTTTTTTTCGGTCTTTGCTAATTTTTTTTTACGGTGATTAAGGAATGGCACCAGAGGGGATCGTTGGGGTTAAGAAAGAGCAATTTACTCGCAAAAGCTCATTGTCGTAGGACGCGATAATCTTCGAGTTTTAAAGTTTTGCGGTTTTTCGAACTTCTATATTTTGTTCGTTTACGGAGATTAAGGAACGGGACCCGGGGGGATCGTTAGGGCCGAGAACGAGCAAGTTTCTCATCGAAAGCCTCATTGTCCCGGGATCAATGGTCTCGGAGATATCGACGTTCAAAGTTTTTGGGTTTTTGAAATTCTTCCTCCTTTCTCGTTTACGGCGATCGAGGAACGGAACCCGGGGGGATAGTTGGGCAAAAAGAGTATCTATCTCCTCCCCGAAGTCCGATCGTCGTAGGACCGATAGTTTCGGAGATATCGAATTTCAAAGCTTTTCGAATTTTGCTATTTTTATTTTTTGTTTACGGAGATTAAGGAAACCGATCGCACCAGGGGGATCGTTGGGGCCGAGACTTTGCAAGATCCTCCCGAAAGCTCGTCGTCGTAAGACCGATAGTTTCGGAGATATCGACATTCAAAGTTTTGCCGTTTTTATCGGTCATTGCAATATTTCTTCATCGTTTACGGTGGTTAAGGAACGGGATCCGGGGGATCGGTGGGGCCGTGAGGTAGTAAGTTCCTCCCCGAAGCCGATCGTCGTAGGACCAATAGTTTCCGAAATATTGAATTCCAAAGTTTTTCGGTTTTATTAATTTTTATTCATCGTTTACGGAGATTAAAAAGCGGCTCGTTGGGGCAAAAAAAGAGCAATTTTCTCCCGCAGGTAGATAGTCGTAGGACCGATAGTTTTCGAGATATCGAATTTCAAAGATCATCGTAGTTGGAAAAACCAACTATTTTATTTACGGAGACGAAGGAACAGGACCAGGGGGTATCGACGGAGTACAGGGAGAGTGCAAACGATGCGGATGCGGATCGCCGTGAGATAAATAGTTTCGAAGATATCGAGGTCGAAAGTTTTTTCTAAATAACTCGTAAACGGTAGGTCGTAGAGAAAAAGTGCACTATGACTTATTCGCAGGGTTCGAGGCGGGCTATACAATGGTGTCAGTACGGTATCTATAGATCGCACCGTTGACGAGATACGTGCATTCACCCCCTTAAAGGTCAAAGGGGGTGAAAGCGCGGAAGGTGTTTTTAAAGGTATTCGAGGTGCTCTATACGACGGCACCTGCATCGTATTTGTAGGTAGCATCGTTTACGAGATACGGATACCAACCCCCTCGAGCGTCGAAGGGGGTGAAAGCGCGAAACACGTCATTGAAGTCGTTCGAGGTGCTCTATACGACGGGAGCAATTAAATATTTTTATTCAGCAGCGTTTACGAGATACGAGCAAGCATTTCTTTTACGGGGGTTGCTAAGGGGTGGGTTCGCGTTCGACAGGGTTTTGTCCGATCTATCGGAAAGGTCCTTTGGTCGAAGAACGAATCTTGTTCAGTTTCAAAGTTACAGAGTCTAGATGGTCGAGCGAGGGCGGAAAACCGGCTTTGTATCCCTGTACTTCTAGGGAGCTCTACTACCAGGTAAGGAACCCGTGAAGGTCGATTTTTCGACTAAATTTTTTTTTAAAAGTCCCGTAACTCGTTAACGGTTAGAGATACAAGGTTCGACCAACGACCTTTCTCGTATATCTCGACGAGATCTACGAGACGAGGCCGACGGAGATACCGTATCTCGTACCGTTTACGAGTTACGGGACTTTGAAGAGAAGACGGAGCGAAAGACTCAACTCGCGGTCTTAAAAGTTTCGTAACTCGGAAACGGGGAGAGATACGAGGTTGGACCAACGGACCTTTCTCGTACATCTCGACGAGATCTACGAGAGGGGACCAATGCCGATCTCGTACGTCTTACCGTTCGGGAATTACGGGATTTTTAAGAAAAATGTTTCGTTACTGCTGTCTCCCATTACCAGAAAAGCTTAATATAAGTACCGTAAGTAAAAATGTCGCTAGCTCTCCGTCTATATCTCTCAGCGGGCCGCACTCGTCACGCGAGAGAGATAGTGCAGCGATGTACAGTCCAAGGATGACGTAAGGAGAGCGAGAGAGCGATAGCGCGAGGGGTTCGCAAGGAAAAGGATAAGAGAGAGGAATATGAAATAAAATTTTTAATATTAACAATAATTCTTTATTAAAGATAATAGTGTGTGTGTGTATTTTCATTTATTACAAGCATCGTGAAGAATATCATTTATAGCGCATGTTAATAATTCGCAATCTATGAGTGATTCGCCGTCAAACGCATCACTTTCGCGTATCACTTTTGTAGCATTGCATACATCTGTGATGTTATTACGTTGTAAAATAGTTGCAAATTTTTTAAACTTTTTATTAACACTATACGTATTTTCGGATAGCCAGAAATACATACGACGTATACAATTTTCAAAGTCGAATAAATGTAATAAAGTCGGTGGTTTCATATACAAAGAATTATTAGATAATGTCATTTTTATAATTTTTGAATTAGATATTTTAACCACTTCAAGTGCCATATCTCGAATCCATAATGGAGTTTCAGTCGATTGTAGCTGCTCAATGTCCACTCGTTTCTGCTTTAGCGATTTCCATGTTTTAATAGGTAATATTATTTGATTGCCTCGATTATCGCCAAAAGCTAGTTCCACGTAAGATGTGATTCCAACGCTGATTCCTATTTCCAAATATTTGTACGATGTCGGGGTTAAAGCGTATCTTCTTCCAAGTATACGAACCGCACGATGACTTGAAGCGCTACAAAATTGACTTTTATTTAAAAATCATTATTTAACAAAAAGTATAAAATTTTATAAATCGAAACTTACTTGTCACATTCCTTCTTACATGTTGGAATTTTAACGTCCTCAATCGGAGCGTACTAGTTTATGCTGCTTCCTTCAGCAGAGTACATTTCTCTAGGTTATGAGAAGTAGAGCGGTACGAGCGGTTAACGCGACACTGATCATATAAAAATTAACCGAGTATACGTGACGTTTATTTTTCAAAAGTATGATGTGGTGGGAGATTAATGCTTCTAGCGCTCTGAAATTTAGGAGAAGGGGAAGACGGCCAACGTTAAAAATAATTCTTAAAAACGACTTGCGAGGAAAGGATTGGGGAGACTAAAAGATAAAACATATTAATATTTACATATTTTTATTTTTCCAAATTTTGGAATTCTTTCTGGCATTGCGACCACCAGTTAAATATTTTGAATACATTTTGTAATGCGCAATTCTTAACATGTTTCCCACATCGCATACTGTTTGTAACATCTAGATTATTTAAAGCATCGATATCTTCATAGTCTGCATCCAAGGTCTCAATAATAAAGCCGTTTCCCACATCATCTAGTATATCAGTCAACCATTCTCGTTTTTCATGTCCTTTAACGTACACGAGAGATGATTCATCTTCTTATTCTTCTTGCATCATACCAACGACAGCTGGGGTTCGATTCTGTAACTCAAGTGAGATCACTCACTTCTCGCACTTTCATCTCACGTGAATTTGTTCGCGCGATTCTATAACGTAGTGAAAATACGAAGTGAAAATACGAAATCACTAGATTTACTAGTGTGGGGAAAAACGTTTTGTACGTACAGAAACTGTACCTAAAATAATAATCACAAATGTTTGAAGGTTCACCATTTAAAAAACAGCTTTTACAACTGTTGCGAATAAATTCCTTTTTTCGGCGCTACAACACAATTATAAAATACATCAATTAGCCATGTTCAGATTTTCTCAAAATGCTTGTGCACGAGCATTAATTTAAAAAATACATTTCAAAATAAAACATTTGCATAATAAAAGAATAAGATAACAGAAACATGATTATTCATTAGAAAATAATATTTATGTATTATTAGTAAATATATATTTGTTGGAATCAATATGTTTTTTGTATATAATTTGGACTTGAATAAATTAAATAAAAAAGCACTCTATATATATATATAAGTAAACAAAGAAACTTTTTTATGTAACAATATAATAAAATAAAATTTTATGGCGTTATTAATATCAATTAGATTTAATAAACAATATTGTTAAACTTATAATAGATGACATTTACACACACATTTTAGATATATATATTTAGAGTTATACATATATACAAAATGAGAGATAAAAATAATTTTTATCAAAAATAAAAAAGAGAGAAAGGAAAGTTTGTAAAGCTTTTAATAAGTAAAAATATAATTATACTTTTTAGTCCAAAAAGAATATAATTATATTTATATTCATAAAAGCTTTTATTTAAGAAAGCACACACAAAAAGTAATTTTTGCAACGAACTGTAAACGGCGCGTGAGGATTACGGTCCACAAAACAATGACAAAAACGAAATAAACGGAAGCACAAATTTTCGATTAATTATTATAATTCTTTAATGTTCTTTAATGTTCTTTAATGGACAAAATGTTCACATGAACACGTCGATAAGAACTGTAAACAAAGCAACGACACTTAACCTTTTATAAACTGTCAAAAACGCGTCACGACGCTGTCTATGATTTTTCTCTCGCTCTATCTCTCAGTCTTTCACTCTCGGATTTCACCATTCGACAAGAAATTTCTTGTCGAACGAACTCCCATGAGATGGCTCACATTTTCACCATGATGAAAGTTACTGAATCGCGCCAACCGCTCACTTTTAGCATTTCCACTAGATTTTAGATACAGAATCGACCTCCTGTTGTAATCAAACGTTGAGCAAAGCTGTACGAAATGTTTCCATCCTCCCATTGTAGTCCATGGTGATTTCTAATCAGCCATGAGGCTTGACATCTCTCAGATTTTGTGAGCACACGCCATGGTACAGGACTCGCGAAAAAGTAATGTGAATGTATAGATCCATTTCTCAGGATCGCCGCTTCCTTCACGATAAATCGTTTATTGATGATGAATCCTTGCAGATCGACGAACGTTGGTACAGACATGACGAAATCTCTCTCTCTCTCTCTCTCTCTCTCTCTCCCCCTCCCTCTCTCCCTCCCTCCCTCCCTCCCTTTCTCCCTCCCTCCCTCTCTCTTTCTCTCTCTCTCCCTCCCTCCCTCTCTCTCTCTTTCTCTCTCTCTCTCTCTGAGTCGCGGTCTTAATGGGCCACGAATGCTTGGTTGTACGCTGCAATAGGAAACTCATACAGATCCCACGAGCGAAAACCCATGCTGAGGTATCGTCCGCTTTCCAGAGCGCGCAGCATCGACAGCTTGTTGATCTCGTTCAAGAGCACGTGTGACATTCGCCATTGTATCTTGAATATGTTGATCACAGGCTCCAGCGGCGAATCTCCAAACAGACAATTGTTGTCGTTGCGCGATCGTATTAAGATCACCTTGTGACGAGCGTTAATCACCACGCGTCTGTAATCCTCGCAAAATCCCAATAACATGTAGAGCGGTATGTAAAAATTGAAGTATCCATTCGCATTAGTCTGTACATCCCAGCCGGCGTTCCTCATAATCATGCTTCTATCGGATGATATCGTTACATAGTTTTTGAGCGTAGTTGTTACACCTACGTTTCTGCTTCGATCAATCTTCACGCCATCAAGTTCGTATCGAACATGAATGCGACGCAATTATTTCCCAGTACCATATTCAATTCTTGAGCCGGTTTGTTTATCCTTAGTTCTCCTTCGATGTATAGAAAACTCTCATGCGGCAACGTATACAGATCTTGTTGTTGTATGGGTATTCTTATCTTATCACTGTGTCCGAACGTTGTGTTGGCGAACGGGTTGTACGTGTGAGTCTCGATCTTGACGATGCGATCGTCGAAGATTGGCTCGTCCCCGATGTTGAGGATGTCGGTCACCGTTCATATGTTTCGTACCGCGAATCGCAAAGATTGTAAAAACGCAACGTTCGATGTGTTGAGTTTCTTTTTCTTGGTGCAACCGGATGATTGGATATTAGCGAATGTTGACGTTGTTGTTGCTGGCCTCGCGTTCTCTCTCGTGTCTTTCGATCCGTTCATCTCAACACGAGCATCTCATGTATTGCACGCTAATTTTGTCGCCGTCGTACGTGCAATCAAACGGTGATCTCTTCTCCACGAAAATCGAGCAATCGGCCGTCCTGGTCGACAACGCGTAACGTTAAATCCGCAATACTCCGCGCGATGATCGGCAGGTAAATGATCTGCACCGGCGTTTCCGATATCTTTTATCCCGGTGGTACACTCGGTGAAAATTCATGTATCGTATAAACGAGTTTGCCGTTGCTGTACGCGCCCGCGGTCATGTTACACTCTACACGGATAATGTTCACGTTGATAATGTTAATCGGCAAGTTTGATTCGTACCATTTTCGCGGCTGCAGTATACGGTTCGAGAATCCCAGCAGCGATCCAATGTTCTTGGGCTTGCTAAAGTTTATTCTGTAGGCGCATTTGATCTCGCTCCTCATCGTATTGTAATTAGCGCGGAGCACTATCGGGTATTCTCCATCTTCATAGTCACCGTCGTCATTCGAATATGCGCGACGTCAATGTGTTTTTTATCGCCGTCACGAACAGCGTGTCGCGGACGTTTGAAAATACACGTGTTAAAAACTCATGTATTGCTTGCAGCTCGTACGATCCCTCAGGAATCGTAATTTCCGCGTCATCTTTGCCAAAGTAAAATTTATTATTCGAGGAATTCACTTTCGATATCGTGAGATAAGTCTCAAAATTCGTTAGACCGAGCTCGTATTTATCGCCACTCAAATCTACGACGGGAAAGTAGTTTGCCGCGAGGACGCTACTCTTCCCGGTCAGCGTGACTGTCATAGACATGTCGGCAAAACTATTTAACAAATACTGAGTTAAATAGCACGATGTATGTCTTTAAATTTGCATGCATCGACCGTTCGAAGAAACTGCAGGCACAATTGTCCGCACATGCTCTGATCGTAAGTTTGAACAGGTATGTGATTGTACTGTATCTTCGTCACGTTCCGTCCGAAATATCGCACCAATTCATTCAGTAGTCGAAGATTGCCAAAACTGTCTAAATATATAGCGCGATTCCCCCTCTTTGCGTATGCCACCCAATGAGTACCTGGTCCTTTGGTGTTATCTAAATTCACGATGCTGCTCTCGTTTCGATATGCACCACCGATCGGTAAAGAGTCACGCATGAAAACGCCTCTAAAAAATGGTATACGCATACGTTTTTTGCCAGTTGCAATTGTACATTGGTAGTTACGCCCTGTGGCATTTTTAGCGTCTCTTTGACTTTTTTTCTCGTTGAGACTCCTCGTCCATGTTTGTACGGAGCGAGATACAATCCGCGACCTTCCATAACGCAATTATGACGTAGTATCTCTTGCAACTGACGTTGTGCGGCTTTTCTGTCGTTCACCACCTTTGCTACGCCAGCCGCTCCACCGATCAGGGATCCGAGCGCGCCCAATATTAATAGAATCGGCAATACGCCGCCGCGTTTCGCTACCGGAAGTATCCGTTCCTTCGCCGTCTTTTCTTTGTCTTCGTCGTCGTTTTCAGGCCCATACCGAGCTTCTTCTTGGCTTTCATCGCTGCCCAGACAGCTGTGGCGGCGGCTCTCTCACCGAGAGTCGAATCTCACGCAACGATGCGAGTTCGCGCTTTCTCGGCGAGTATCCTATCCGCCGCGTGTCTCTCGGTAAGATCGTTGTTCCGAGAATACACTATATCGTGTTCATGGCACGCCGCGTCCAATGGATTAATGCCTTGACCGCCTCTGGCTAATCGTTTTTCAAGTGAGTTCCCGGTCCGCAAAACTGATAGCCGGGGATATGGAATTCGATTGGAAGTGCGTTTATCGCGTGATTTAGTAGACCTCTACCTATTTTTGTTGACATACGCTGCAATTCTTTATCAACGGTGCTGAACCGTCGATGTGCGTTTGCTGCCACGGTTGATTATAATGTTCGTAATAGCGACGATAGGTCTGAACCTCCGAATCCGCCTTTATGTGTTCCGGAAGCTTGTGCCACAGTAACTCCACGTAGTGACCAAAGTTTCGCAACAGAACTGCTTTCGGCACAAATCGCAGCTGTTCGACGCTTAAATCGCGAATATCGGAAGGACTTTATAGCAGGACGAACATTTTTTCGCCCTTGAGCGATTCGCGATTACGCGCCTTTATATATAAGCAGGCGTTCGATCCAATCGGGAGTGTAAAATGAGATTCGTGCGACAACCTTTGACGATACGCGTGACGAATTGCGACGACAGATTACGATCGATGGGGGACAACGCGGAGATGCGTAGACACGGTACGATGCTACCGACTACTATACGCGCGATCGTTTGCGGCCCCTCGAATTGCGATAAAACCAACGTTCTGATAAGCCTACTGGAAAGTCCGCACGGTATACGTTTTGAGAACATGTACGTGTATTCAAAGTCGCTGCAACAGCCAAAATATCGATATCTGGAGAATTTGTTGACGTGGATAGACGAAATCGGATACTTTATGTTAAGGCGAGATTATGCCGAAAGACCGCAACTAATTGAAATAAACGGTGCTCTTATGACCAAAATAAAAACATATAATTATTCATATAATTGTATCACATTAATTGAGCGTGAACAGAGACAATGAACTCAATATTATAATAGATAATTATTGATTATAGTATGCGCTAAAGAAAAATGCGTGTAGACTCACTGCGTACTACAGCGGAAGAGAGAGATTATAATAAACGTGAGCAGCACGGAAACTAATACTAGATTCAAATATAATCTTATCGACTAACACAATCAATTGAACTCTTATATCGATAACTTATCAGTTATATCAGAGACGGTCGGTAAGAAGACATAAGGCGCCAATACTTAAACTCAATACTTTACGTTCTCCGATAACAGTGACGTCATTCCACCGGCGAGGCACGTCCAAACTCGATTTTCGTCTTCGATAACGTGGCGTGTGAGTCACACGGTGTGACAAGCAAGATACGATAAGAGAGTACTTCTCAATGGGACGCCACTCGAACGTTGACTGCTTCTATCTCTAACAGACGTACGCGAGAATACCAAAACATCTTATACGCGACAACGCGAACCTGCTGATCATGATTAAACAGGACGGTACCAACTTGAAACACGTGTACAACAATCACGTGAATACCGATATGTCGTACGAGGATTTCAGTGAATTTTGTCGTACTTGGCAGCAAAAGTATGGATTTCTAGTAATAGACAATGACAGCTCGCTTACGAACGGGCGATGCAGAAAAGGATTTAACGTGTTCGTGATACCGCAAAACGATTAGTCGCTGCCGATATTCTGTCGAGAGGGATGAAACGCGACGGCTCTACACTCTACCGACATGCCTGGAAGCGATAATATTTGCGAGCGTAAAAAGATTGCGAGGAAGATTGCGAAAACGAGCGAATCGATCTGCAAGAAACATCGCACTTTGAAGACTGGCAAGATCGATGACGATATCGCGGTCAAGACCCACTTTAAGCCTATTATCGAACCGCTACAAAAGATTGTCGACAACTCGAGCCCGATCGCGGTGAAAAACGAGCTGGAGAGTAACGTTGACGCGAAGATTAAAACGTTACCCATCAAGCGGTACGAAGAGGAGGAGGATACGTCACCGAAAAAGAGGAAACGATCAAACGCGGATCGCTCATCGACGCCGATCGGACCTACATCTGATCTATCGGACGCTTCACTGGATGAACCGCCGATAACCTCTACACTGTCCGCGACAACGAAAATCGTACAACCTACGATACCCGAATCACTTGCAAACGAAAATGTTTTTGAAACCACGGGCAACTCGCTCGAAACATCCGTTCGAAACGTGTTACAAACACCGGAAAGTCAAGAAATGTTGCAAGAGCACTTGGGGTCACTGGGACAAAAGTACATGGGCACTCTCCTCGGTGACAACAAAAAAAACGAGATCGATCACGTGTACGGTATCAATTTCGACAAGGATAAAATGCTGCTCGGTAACAAACGATTCGACATCGACAAAGATGACTCTATAATCATAGACAAAGTGAGGTACATTAATACACCAGGATTATACGAGTTGATCTTGAAGAGAATTCACGATAACGTCATTTACACGGAGGACGATATGCAAAAATACAATAGCATATTATTGGCGACGAACGCGCATAAACGGAATTATGATGCGCAAGGCCAATTACGGAGCAACAGGGGATACAAATACAAACAAATAATCGCACCGTTGATGTCGATCGAACCAAAAAAGAAAAAATCTGGAAAGGGAGTATTCATGCCTCCCGCGATGACGCTAACCGACAATAAGATCGATTACGTGCACTGGGACGACCCCAACGAGCTAGTGGATCGCCTACGATTTCTCGACGCTTCGCGCCGAGCTGGCCACGACGCTCACGACAACGAGATCCTGTCGATCATCGAGGAACTTCGCGAAGTCGACATTATTATAAATTAAACGGTGTCTCGACAAAACTAATCAGTCGATCGGCGTCACTCTCATTGAAAAAATGCCTATCAACAAATTTGGATTATTCGAACGGCGAAATGATGCAACCTGCACAAGCAATCATAGATTGATGAGCAGTTACATGCGCGAAAACGTTCTTTGTCGCGTCGCTACGGACTATGACGCGAGATCGCACAAGATTCGCCGTGTAGCGCAACCTGAAGCTGATGCTGATGTCGTCAACAAACAGTACGTGGAACAGTGCGTTAAAACGTTGTGGAATCAACAGAAAGAGTCAGACGAGAAGCTGAATGCGTTCGAGAAGGATGTGCGAGCGTTACAGATTGCGATAAACGAGCTTCGGCGTGCGACTAACGCTAACTCAGAAACGGCTAGCTAACGAATCAGGAACGGCTACCGAACGGGTCAGGAACTGCTACAAACGGCTATCGAACGGCAACGAACGATAGCGGATGATAAAGAACGGCTATTGAAGGACGATGACGAACGACAACAGATAGCGAACGATAAAACGCACGGCGATACTCAGGCCCCATTCGATCGACGAATTGAAACAACGATAGATCGGCGATCGGGATAAACCGACGAAGCGAAGAAGAAACAACAACAACATAGTTTAGAGAAACGGCAGTTGGTGAACGAACTGCACGCACCGGTGAGAAAAAATTTTCCCCAAAGACATGTCATAGTGCGGGGATACGATGACCTGTGGCAAGCTGACATCGTCGAGATGCGTCCGTACTTTTGTTTCAACAGAGGTTACCACTACATACTCACCGTCATCAATGTGTTGAGCAAGCACGCGTGGGCCGTACCACTCAAGTAAAGGCGGAAGCGAGGCAGCTGACGCTATCGCCGAGATAATTCGAGATAGCAAGAGATGCCCGAGAAACATACAAACCTATATGGGGAAGGAATTTTACAACGCTGACGTGCAACAGCTTATGCAAAAACATGACATCAATCACTATTCCACATATTCGGTGTTGAAGGCATCGGTCGTCGAGCGATTCAATCGCACGTTGAAGAACGACATGTGGAAAATGTTTATGCTGAACGGAACTTACAAGTGGATCGATGCGTTGCCGCGATTCATATCGGATTACAACGCGCGCAAGCATCGAACGATCGGCATGCGACCCTTCGACGTTACCCCCGCGATCGCTGAAAGACTCTTGGTTACTGTGTACAACCGCGTAAATATCGCTGGTCCAGCAAGATTCAAAGTAGGCGATTTGGTACGCGTTAGCAAGTACAAGGCACTTTTCGAGAAGGGTTACACGCCAAATTGGACAACCGAGGTGTTTAAGATTGTTAAAGTGCAGCGTACTAATCCCGTAAGCTATCTACTCGAGGACTATCGCAAAAAATCTGTCGCTGGAGCGTTCTACGAGCACGAATTGCGTCGCGCGAATTATCCGCACGTGTATCTCGTGGAGAAAGTACTGCGCAGGAGTGAGCGAGAGAGAGAGAGAGAGAGAGAAAGCAACATTTATTTAGCGCCCTGGGACAGGTCCCCTCAAGCGCAAAGAGCCAGTACATAGAAAATACAATAAAAAGTAATAAAGTAACAAATTTACAGTGGTACAAATAAGTGTAAGTGTAAGTGTGTGTGTGCGTGAGGGTGTGTGTTTTCGCACGCCTGCGTATGTGTGTTGTATGCCTGCGTGCGTGTGCTAAGAAAATTAGCAAATTAGCATAAGAAACAGATGACAGCAGAATTATAACAAATTTATAGTAGAATTATAGAAATTTCAACTGAACACAGCTCAAGATCAGTTTTGAGGTTGAAATGTGTAACGAAGCGCTTTTAGCGCTTGTTACGAATTGCCTCTCGGGCCGAACATCAGCCCGATAAATGAGGCCTGGCGCCTATGGCGCCCCTAAACGCCGTCACCAGTGTAGTGGCCCCACCGCGGGGCCATCCCCCCACGCCGGAGCGCGGGAGTGGGAGCCGGCCGCCGGGTATATAACGCGGCCCGGCAGACGCTACGACACCAGTCCCGATCCCGCATCCAGACTATCCAGTTCCACCGCGACGACCAGACAGCGAGCGTACTCGTTGTAAAGCCGAGTGTTCTCGGTTACTGGCCAGCATCCTGTGCCTCCGCTCTAGCGACCAGGCAACGAGCGTACTCGTTGTAAGGCCGAGTGTTCTCGGCCGCTGGCCCAGCTTCTTGCGCCTCCGCTTTCGAAACTAGGCAACGAGCGTACTCGTTGTAAGGCCGAGTGTTCTCGGCCGCTGGCCCAGCTCCTTACACCTCCGCTTTCGAAATCAGGCAACGAGCGTACTCGTTGTAAGGCCGAGTGTTCTCGGTCGCTGACCTAGCTTCTCGCGCCTCCGTTTTCGAAATCAGGCAACGAGCGTACTCGTTGTAAGGCCGAGCCTTCTCGGTCGCTGACCTAGCTTTTAGTACTTACGCTTTAGGGACCAGACGACGAGCGTACTCGTCGTAAGGCTGAGAGCCCTCGGTCACTGGCCCTTAGTTATAAGGCGCGCTGTACATACCGTCTAGTTAGTAAGACCGCGATGTAAATACCGTTTGTTCTGAGTAAGCTTAATATTCCTCCGCTATTGCTTTGTAAAGTTGCTTTGACTCGATTACCGCTTTGTATCCACGCACTGCACGCCTGCCTGCAGACTCTCACTAAATTCGGTATCGTTTAGCGACTATCTACACACCCTTGCATGTAACCCCGCGCTAATCTAGCACCGCTTTATAACTACACATTGCATGTGAACTGCGCTTCACCTACTGCTAGTACCTTGCATCTATGTATCGATCTTGACTACAATAAACTTTGTCCGTAAAGAATACAAGCGAGTTCGAATCTCTCTCCCGAACCCTGACACCGGCGAGCCGATCCGAGGCGTCGGGAAAGGCGGACCGTTACAAATGTAACAGGCAAGTCAGAGAGAGAAGGTAGTCATATTAACACAGGGAGGTGACCTCAAATAGATGCGTATAGAGCCTTAGTTTGAAAGTCGTTAAGGTACGAGCGTCTCGCACACTCGAAGGGAGACCATTCCATAGTCTAATGGCGGCTAGTCTGAAGGAACGCTTGTAGCATTCAGTCCTGCACAGTGGTAACGCAAGGTCACCAGTCGATGCTCTCGTAGTTCTGCCTGTGATTTGTGTTCTAAGGTTGTAACTCTCAGCCAAAAGGACTGGCTGCCTCGTTTGTAGTAAGTTGAAAAGCTGACATCCCACGAAGTAGTCGCGTCTTGCACCAATTTTAAGCATTCGTAGTTTACAGTAGTAGGGTGTGATGTGAACATCAGACCGAATGTCAAAAACGTATCTGATACATCCGTTTACAGCTCTATATAGCATAAGGTCACACTCAGCAGTCATGCTTGTGAAAGCCGCACAGCAGTAATCAATATATGGAGTGATAAGTGATGTAACGAGCCGGAGTCTCAGACTGGAAGGGAAGAGGTGTTTATACAGCTTAAGCCTATACAGAACAGATCTTATTTTGCCGGTCGTGCTGGTCACCTGCTTCTCTCAAGATAGATTGTCGGCTATGACTACTCCAAGATACTTGACCGACGAAGAGTACTGTATCGGGGTCGCACCGACAACGATACTTGATATCGAATCCAGATCCAGAGTATTGATGTACCTTGCAGTACCGAAGTTGATGGACTGAGTTTTGTCAGCGTTGATAATAAGCTTATTCGCCGTTGCCCAGCAAATGACAGAACCGATATCTTCGTTCACGCTGTGTATTGCTCTTGCAAGTTCTCCTGGCTTACAGTGGAGATAAATTTGTAAATCATCGGCATAGTAATTGTACTTACAGTTTGTGAGTACTTGTCCAAAGTCCGACAAATAAAGCGTGAAGAGCAGCGGCCCCAGCACGGAACCCTGAGGCACGCCCGTTCCTACCGGGGTCGAGGACGATATTGTTCCCGTCGCACCATCCCTGACACGCTGTGTCCTGCCAGTCAGGTACGAGAATATCCAACACAGTACATTGTCTGAGAAGTTCAAAGTCTTGAGTTTTCTTAATAAAGTCAAATAGTCCACCCTGTCAAAAGCCTTGGAGAAGTCGAAGAAGACAGACACTGTGACTATTCTAAGATCAGCTGCCCGTCTTACATCATCGAGCATTCTTATAAGGCATGTTTGAGTTGAGTGGTTCCTGCGGTAGGCGAACTGACAAGGATCGAAGAGTTTCGCGTCTTCCAGATAGCATCGGATCTGCTCGCAGACCACTCGCTCCAAAGCCTTTGACAGTACCGGCAGGATAGAAATAGGTCTATAATGTTTAGCCAATGTAGGGTTCTTGACCTTCGGAATGGGGCAGATGAGCGCCGACTTCCACCCAGTCGGAAAGAAGCCACTTGACAAAGAGCAATTAAAAAGGTGTTCAAGAATAGGCAAGATGGAATCCACAATGATCTTCAGATATTTTGCCGAAATGCCGTCCATGCCAATCGCATTGGATGTTGTCCTGATAACCGCTCTCCTAATGTCGAGCGGTGGGACATACTTCCAGTGGAAACTCGTATCCTCGTAGCGCCCGCTTACTAGCTCGGCGAAGGAGAGTCGAAGGTCTTCAGCAGCACACATTCTCTCATCACCCGCAAAGAACGCGTTTAGTTCCTCCACCGAGTGTGAAAGACGCACTCCAGAGTCCTTGCCCTTAATTAAGCCAAGGTGTCGAAGGCCGTTCCACGCAGGCTCCTTCCATCTTACCGAAATGCTGAAGGTAGTAATTACTCTTCGCAGCGCGTATCATTCTTTGTGTGTTGTTTCGCAGTTGCTTAAATCTATCATAGTTATAGTTAGTTCTCCTCCTGCGCCAAAGTCTCCTTGCCTGATTCCTCTCATGCATGGCCTGTCTGATGTCATCCGTCAACCACGGCGCTGGGAAGTTCTTAAACTGTCGCCTTTTGAGAGGTGCATGCCTGTTGAGGAGGCCCATCAGATTGGCGGTAAAAATATCGATCTTGTCATCCATGCTGTCTGCCGCCATCAGCTCCGACCAATCAACCTCATCAACATCAGAGGAGAGCATAGCTTCATCCAGTCTACCCCAGTCTCTGCAGGTTACCGTCCTTCCACAGCTCCTTTCAATCCTCACTCCATATTTTATGTAGATAAAAAAATAATTGAACACCCTTCACTCGACCGTACTGGCAAATTCTGTTTATTATTAAGTGCACATCACAACGTTTCGACCTTAGTTTTAGGTCCTTATCAAGTGATCTATAAATCATAAGAAAAAGCACGAAGAACAATTAATATTACAAATAGTAGTAACGAATGATTAAGATACAATATTGAAAACTAGATATGTACTTGCGAAATATAATTGTACTTTATAGATGTCAAAAGATAGAAAATTCATTGTGTCAGATAGACAAACACGTCAGATACATTAGACGAACTGAGAGGAACTAAACAACCTTTATTATAAAGTCGTATATGTTATTTAAATTGTCTGTGTCCTTTTGTAAATTTAAAGTGTTGTTGTTTTTCTTTATGTAGAACATTTCGGCAATCTCTCTTTTTCTAACATGTTTTTCATTATGTAAAATCTTGGGATTAGCCCAGTCGAAATCATGGTTAAATTCAATTTTATGTTTACTAATGACCGAAAGATTGCTCGAATGCATTTTAATATTCTTAAAGTGTTCTTTAACGCGTGTCGTTAGATGTCTCTTCGTCTGTCCAATGTATGAGGAATCACAATCTTTACAGTTAATTTGGTAAACTATCTCGGTTCTGTTGTCAGTGGGCAATCTGTCCTTCCCAAGTTTAATTACATTATTTAGTTTATTTGGTATGTTATGTACAACGTTAAACCCCATGTTTTCAAAAATTCTATCAATATTGCCTAAACTTTCTACGTATGGTAATGAGATGAAGGAGGTAGTGGTGCTCTTATCATTGTCTATGCTCAGGTTATTGACGGAACGATTCTTTAAACAATGGAGTCTCTTATTAACAAAACGATCGATAATATGTTCTGGGAAACAATTATTAAGCAATATTTGTTTCACTATTTTTATATTGTTATCATGAAATTGATCATCAGATAATAAAACAGCAGAGTCAACGAGATTAAAAATCGTGTTCATTTTGTATTTAAATGGGTGATTGGAGTAGAAGTTAATATATCTATTAGAGCAAGTGTTTTTTCTATACCAGTTAGTTAACAGTTTCCCATTGGAACGTATGATCGTTGTGTTTAAAAAATTTATACATCCATTTACTTCAACCTCATAAGTGAAACGTAAACGCTGGTGATAGTTATTAAATGTCTCAGTAATTTCATGAATTTTTGTAATCGGAATGATGGCAAAAATATCGTCAACATATCTATAATACGTCCGAACATTAAAACTTAATTGAGATAAGCAATGAGTCTCCAAGTCGTCCATCACAATATCAGCCAAGATAGGTGAAAGAGGAGAACCCATTGGGCTGCCGAAAATCTGCTCATAGAACTGTCCATTAAATGAAAAACTGGTCGAATCCAAGATAAATTCAACTGCATATAAAAATTGAGGCAGACTAAAATCAGTGTTAGGGGAAATGTCATTCCACCGTTTCTCAATAGCGCTCAACACTAATTCTTTAGGGACATTGGTAAATAATGCAGTGACATCGAGTGAAATTAAAATTTCATCGTCATTAATAATTTTGTCTTTTAAATTAGAAGTGAATGACCAGCCATCTTTGACGTGAGATTTAGGTTGTGGAATGGAATGATGTAAGATACTATGAACATATTTAGCGACATTGTATACAGGACTGCCTAGTGACGACACAATGATGCGCAAAGGAAAACCATTTTTATGGACCTTCGGCAATCCATAACAACGTGGTAAATTGCCATTACTGCCGTGGTATTTAACTGTTTATATGTAGAGTCATTAATCAAGTCATTATTGAGCCAAGATTTAATAAGCGAATTTGTTTTGTTAGTTAGTTGTCTAATAGGATTCTTGTTTAATTTTTTATAAGTGGATTCATCACTCAGCAAATTCTCCATTTTTTTTAGATAATCATTTCTATCCATTATTACAGTAACCTGACCCTTATCAGCTTTAGTGACAAAAATATCGTCATTATCACGTAAAAATTTTTTACAAAGAGAGAATTCTTGTAGAATGTAACTATCTAAAAAGCTCATGTGTTTATTTTCACATAAGAATTTTTTGAGAGAATCCGCGATTATGTAGATAAGGTCATGCGCCGATAAGAAGGCGACATCACGCTGTCCGTATTCAGTCACCTTTTCAGTATCGTCAACGATGCACAAGTCCAGTAGTGTGCTTGAATTTTTAAGGTGATGCGTGGCACCAAAGAGGACCAGATGCAGACTAGATGAATCGATGAAGGTGTTCATCATCTGGCTGTCATATGTATGTTGCAGCATGTCTGCATTGAAATCCCCGAAGATGGCAGAGTGCCTGTAATTGACCTGCAGCTCAAGGAACAGTTTAAAGAAGTCGTTGAGGTAACCAGAGTTAGGCGGTCGATAGACGACCGCAAGAAGAAACTTGGATGCATCCCTGAAAGAGATTTCTGCAACAATGTATTCAGGCCTGTGAGCAGGTGAGCCCGCAGAATCTCTGAGGACCACAGCACTGAGATTGTCCGCCAAATAAAATGCTACTCCACCTCCTACTCTGTCCCTCCTATCACATCTATGGAGGGTGTATCCGGGCAATGCAATCATGGCATCCCCAACCTCCGGTCGCAGCCACGTCTCAGATATGCAGATAATATGGTAATCCGCTCTCATAAAGTAGAATCGAAACTCATCCAGATGTGCCATGAGCGATTGACAATTTACATGGCAGATCTTCAGTCCGTCGGTGTAGGTTGTCAGTCTAACCATAATTGACATTCGCCATTCTGTCCCTGATTTTACGTCCTAGTACAGCACACTTTTTAGTGTCTGTAGTCATGTGGCTGTGATCATGCATCCGCATTTGTAGGCAGTTACGACAAACAGGTGGCTGATTCTTCTTGGTGCAGTCCCTCATCTCATGATTACCCGCGCAGTGGCCACACGCAGGCTCCGCCTTACAATTTGCAGCCAAATGACCGAAATGAAGACACCTATAGCATTGCAGGACTCTCACATAATCTGCGAGAGAGCACGCTGTATACCTTAAAAAGACGCGTCCATTCTTGAGTAGAGCGCCACGCAGGGCTGGTGTGACTTCCAGAATGCAACTAGTGACGAGGTTTACGTGAAATGGCTGAGATTTGATACATCACACAACTCTTGGATACATAAGGACAACGTGATTTAATTCATACAGACTATATTTTTATTTTAATATAGGAAAAAATATACAGTGTGTACAACATATAAAAATATGTGAAATACAAAATTTTTATTAATATATCTCTTCCAATAGTCGTTACAATATATATAAAATATATGAAATATGAAATACATACACATATACAAAAAAAATTTCGATTAATATTTCATTCAATAGTAATACGTTACATTACACATTACATAACATTATATTTTATTAAACACACACATTACATTATATTACATCATATTACATTTTATAAGGGTATCTGGTAACATTCCCATGGTAACGTGTCGGTCGAATCAGGTACGCTATATCGCTTGTCGTTGTATGAACTCAGAGCAATTTTCGTCTCGCGAATAGTGTATACCTTATGCAATTTAGATCTTATACAAGACTCCTGTCGCATTATTTCAATCTCGTCATGCAAACACTGCATAATCGTCGAACGTTATTGCTCTAGAGACAACGTTGCTCTTAACACCTTTAACCTTTTTCGTATCCTTTTTACCATCCACTCGCAACGCGTACATTTTTGCTCTAAGTCCTACGAATTTAGTCATTATTGTGCCGTTGTTTTCATCCTTCATCAGACCCGGTATCTTTTTATTTACAAGCGGTATACCGTACGCGTTGTCCACAGCATAATCGCTCGTATCGAATCTAGCGATATCGCGTTACGTGTTCTCGTACACATCGTCGCACTCGATGTGGTATACGAGGCTATCTGTGTCGGTGTACATTACTCGACATTTGTCACGATACAGCGGTAACATGTATTCGTGATGAAACTCGTACAAACACGTTTTAGAAATGTCGAGTATGCACATACCGACGTAGATTGGTTTGTAAAATTTTACCTCGAGTCTGCGCAATTCGACGGCAATAAGATTTTCCGAAAAGAGGCTTCTACTATGGAAATTTGGTTTTGCAATCATTGCCTCTGCGCCGTACCTTCCATTCCAATGTGTTATGAGTTTAATATCTACGCGATTACGCACGTTTTCCATCGTTTTGCCAAATACTGCATTATTCATTAATTTGTATAAATTTTTTTCGAAATCATTTTTCGGGAGTGTTCGATACTGTGTATTGAGTTCGATATAATTTCGTAGCCACGGAGATTGTGCAAATTGTAATATTCGATGTATTTTTGTAACGCTAAGACCGTGTCGCATACATTGCTGCAGGTTGCAGTAGTGTATAACGTAACGCTTCTTATCGTACAGAGTCGCGAAGAGCTTGGCCTCCCGCTTGTCTGGCGGTTTATCGCGCATCGGACAGAACAGTAGGTCAGTGTGCGCGTTGTGTTTACTTTGCGGGTACTCCAGATCGACCTCGAGAATATAGCCTGTAGGCGAATCTAGCGCGATCGATGATACGTTAAAATCGAATACTTCGTCGACCCATCGAAAATCGGTATAAGGCAATGGTTGACACATTGCCCATCCGTACAAATTATTAACATCGAAATACATTAGATACGATGATAGTTTCGATGGATCGTACGACTGCATGTACTTGTTATTAGCATGTGCATATCTATTGGAGCATTGACTTAGCCCACCGCGTATACTACGTTTGATAAACATAACCATGTCGATGTCTGTAAGCAATTCGAACGTAATATTCGTATGCTTTAACATGGCATCCCACGTGTATCCGGGAAGAGTATAATAATACGCGGAGTCGAGCCCATAACTCTCGATACATTTGTCGCGGAAATTTTCAAAAATGTCTGCTAATAACAAGACATCAGTTTTTAAATACAAGTCGCTATATTCGTCCAGCGTTCGAATGGAGAACCGCTTCCATACGTTCTCAGCGTGTGCGTAATCGCTCTCGGATACTGATCACCGGTCAAGGAACTGTAAAATGATTCGCGCGATGGTAAACACGTATCTTGCAACCTGTCAACACAGTCTATATATTCGTATGAAAAGACGCCCTTTCGTGTTAATAAATTGAAATTTTCTATTGATAAATTTTGAAATTTGGATTTTAAAATTTTGAGTTTTTCCTTATTCAAAAATGATGCCAATTTGTTGAGACTGGTCGTAAGAAATTTATACGAGTCGATAAAACGCAATTTAATATATCTGAATTTATCATCTGTAATTTTAACATTTTTTGTGAATAATATATATTTTTCCTTGGTTATTGGAAGTAACTCGATTCCCCCTTTGAACGCTGTAGCTATTTTCTCGATAATGAAATGCGCGTCGTAATCGGATAAATTGTGAAATACTATCAAAATACAAAAAGACTCTTTATAGTTTAGATTACAATTTGAATGCGCGCGACCTTTGTACCGCCCGGTGAGGTGGCAATGATCGCGTACGTGTGTATCATCTTGCGCAAATGGTTTTTCACATATGTGGCAAAGGGCAGCGCTATGAAACTTTTCACACTCATCCGATGTCATATTTACCATGGGGACATTAGTTGATAAAATAGTCTTTACACACAGTGCTAAATTTTTAAGTTCTTCGGCTAACCATGAAACGCAATCGGTTCTGCGACGAGAATGATATGCGGATAACGATTCGTCGTACGAACGTACATAATACGCGATACTAAATACCTTGTGATGCTGATATAAATTTTTTTTTTTCCTTCTTATCCGTCTTCGCCAAAATGCATTCCAAGTCGGCATATACGATGAATGGAAGCCGCTCTTTCTGATTAAAGTTGTTGAATGTCAGCCATTTGTCGTTATCGCTCGGTAACCGAATAGCGCAGTCGTTCATCTGCCCGCAGTCAACCATGTGTGACTGCAACTTGTCGTCCGAATGGAAGTAGTGTAAACATCTGCAGAAAATAACAATTTTATCTTTTATTCAAAGATTTTTACAATTCATATATTACATATTTATTATATATATATGTTCGCGAGCGTAATGTGGAAGAGCGAGAGCGTCGAGAATTTGCGTTTGGAGCGCGAGGAACTTAGTCTAGGAGCACACACTACACGTTGAGTACACACAAATCGTTTATTTTACACAAAAAAAGTCAAAGTAATTACAACAAAATTAATGAATAAAAAAAATAAAGAACGAATTTACAAAGTTTGATTGTTTGATTGCAGGTTTCCTGCTCTAGAGTGCGATTCGCGAAATCACGATCACTCGCGAGAATTCGACAACGAGAGTCGTTTCTTTCGGCGATTCTATGCGGTTTTATAGCGGTTTTCGTGCGGTTAAGCTGCGGTAACTTGCGATAAAAGGCCTCGAGCGGTCGGGGCAAGCCTCTTTTATCAGCGCGACGAAAATCACCCCTCCTTTTCTAATTGCCAATAATTTTGCCGGATTTTAAACAATTTGGAGGTGACCTGCGGGCGCCGCGTGTCATAGGCTGCCGCAGGAGTCTTACGCGTTAGGCACGCACCTGTCAGGCGTGCCGAGCGAATTCGGTCGCATGGTTGGTGGTTGGGCCTTACGTCATGCCTTTGCGCATGTCTATTATAACACGATTAATCTCGAAGCGGTTGATTGACGGTTCGATCTATCGTCAATATTTATTGTGATAATGGTTTTTACTTGCGACAAAAACTTCATCGATAGTTGTTTGTCGCCCCTTTAGAGTCAGGAAAACAAATAATGGAGCGTTCGAGAACCAAAGAAATGCGAGGATCTATCTAAAATTAATTTATTTAGTGGATTTTTAATCTTCGATTCTCGGACTTTCCATGCAACATAATGCGATCTTGAACAATATATATATATATATATATATATTGTGACGTGACGTTTTGTCCGTCCATCACAAAGGCTGAAAAGCCCGGTCGTGGTCGGTTGCGCGGGCCTCCGTTCTCTCGATTTAGGGAGAGAGAGCGCGGCCCGAGCGCGGGATCGGACGCGATCCCGCGATTTGCGTTATTTTTGGCGTCCCGTATTGTGAGAAATGCAAATTATAGTTACGGTCGGCGGGATCTCATCCGGTGACGACAAGGAGAACGCAACTGACATCGATGACGAGGGGAGGCCCGACACCGATAAAAGGAGCACGCCAGGTAATAATTACCAATTTTACACCGGGTTACGTCATTTGAGAGAAGAACCGACGCTGCCGCATTTTTAATAACCGCTCTTCACAGGCTCAAAGAAAACATCCAAGGGGCAGGCCACCCCAGCGCAAGAAGCGTGGGAGCCCCGATAAGGAGCTACGGCACTGTGTCCGATGCGCGGGCCCGAATTTCCTTACCGGATGGAACTCGATCGAGAGAGAAATCGACCGGGGATACATTGCACATGTAAAGGAAGAGGAGGGCCGCACAAGTCCGTACGTTGCCGCTACCAACGTTTCCGAAACCTGGAGGTAGAAGGAAGCGAGCGAGAAGCCGAGGGCCCGACACAATAGGCGCGAAGGCCGCAAGGTCCCTCAAGGCCGCGCCACGGCCCTGCGTAATTCGGAAGCGCCACAAGTGGCCTCTTCACACATTAATGTGCCGGCGTGTTTCCTGCGGGCCTTCTGCTCGTCACTGTTCAGCGGACCAGCGTGTTGAGCGGAGGCCCTTATCGCTGCGTACAAAGAAAATCGTCGAGAGAACACTACCGATGAGATCGACGTCGTCCGACTGTAAAGCTGCCGATTGTGAGTAAGGTCCAGATGAGTTGTGCCGTAAAGCCATCACTGCCGTAAGTTTAGATTTTCTTTATATTCTTCACATTTTTCGATTTTCGAGAGACTACGCAGTTGATCGGCTGGACGACTCATCTGAGACGACATCTCCGCGTGAATACACTCTCTCCCGAATTAATCTTGCCGCCGACAGCGTCAATATTTTGCGTCTTGTTAATTATCTCTTTGTCATTTCTTTATATGGTATGGATTCTTTGTTTAACAAGCTCGTACACCGTACCCGCTTTGTCTATTGCGCGTCTATTATATTGTCCGTTCGTCTCGTATTGCGCGTTAGTAAACTATATATATCGCGTACTCTATTGTACTTTATTTCGTCGCTCTTGAATGCCGTCGTGTTAATCTGTGTGTGTGAGATATTGTTATTCTTCGCGTCATTATATTGTAAAGTCTGTCGCTGCCTTTGGGGAAATTTAATTATTGTGTAATTTCGATCGAGAATATCAGTTGTACCGCGATATTAAGTGATTATATTGACGTTATATTGAGTATTATTACCGCGACGTATACGGCTGCTCTGAAAGAGCCTTTTGTATTTCTTTCGACATTGTGAATATTCGGCATTCCACGCGGGCGAGCGCAAGTTAATTGTCGGCTTACGGAAGAATTTTCCTCGCTGCCGAGGCCCGGATAAGCCTCGAGTCGCGGTAAAATCTTATCCGCCGAAGAACTGATTTTCGGCTCGCGCGTGAAACACGATACTCTTGCGCTGGATCGCGAGAAGCCTTGCGGCCGACAAACACCTGGCCGGACTGTTACAAATTATATTTCTTACTACTGTTTTCTTTATATCTTTTCATATATTATTTTTTCATTTATATTATTCTCTCTCACTTGCTGTTTAATATATTATATTCTTTTCCAATTTATTCATGTGTCACTTTAATAGTGCCTCTCTCGATTTTCTTCCGTCCCATCCGCAAGGACTACCCCCATCTACCAATTTCGTTAATTGAGTAGCCGCATATTTTCCGTCGCAATCATTACCGATTCCGTATTTGTGACTTCCGTAAAGTTTTCTGCGGCGCGGATTTTCGCGCCTGGCGCCCAACTTCGTGTGTTCTTTCTCGTTTAATTTGACAGTCGGTTCTCGTATAACGCGCCGAAAGTGTGCTATAAGTTACAGTCAACGACTCGTCGATTAACTATATACTTTGGTTGTCTTAAAAATTAATTACGGTTACAATATATATACAGGGTGTCCAAGACCTACCGTACCACCTGTTAATGGCAGACTCCTGAGATGATTTTGAGACAAAAATCTTAATGCCAAAATGTCCAGGGTGGTGTAGTTTTTGAACAGGAAAGGTTCAAAGTTCACCAATCAGATCGCTACAATTTCGCGCGCTCAGGGACATCCCGCCGATGGGGCCCCACGCACAACGCGTAACACACGGCACACGACACATATGACAAAATCCACTTTATCCCATCGCGTACTAATTCGCACGACCGACGAATATCGGGACGATTGTAACTTCGAAATTGTACGGGAAATACAATACGCGTTGAACTGTCAAAGCACTCGCTTGAAGCAAGCCACGGACATTCTCACATGTGATTACTAAAAATCAATATTACTGAAAATCAATATCAATATGAAGATCGGTACGAAGTTCGGTCTGCTGTGTGTAACGTTGTTTATAAAATGGATTATACGCCGATTGAGTATTTTAATATGCTCGTTATTTACGGCGAATGTGAACAAAATGCCCGCCGTGCCGCGCGCGAGTACAACATTCGCTATCCGGAGCGCAGAAGGATCAGTCACAATGTAATCATGCGATTGCTGTATCGCGTAAGAGAGACAGGAATCTTGGTACCCAACAGACAACTCAACGCTGTCGTCGAACGTCGCGCTCGAACAGTGCAGAACGAAAAGGCGATCTTACAAACTGTGAACGACAATTCGGATATAAGTAAACGCGAATTGAGCCGGGAGTTTGAAATATCAAAAAGTACGGTTCAACGCGTACTTAAAGAAAATAGATACCACGCATATCACTACATAAAGGTGCAGCATTTATTGCCCAGAGATTACGCGGCGAGAGTGAGATTTTGCACGTGGCTACTGAATGAAGAAGAAAATCGACCAGGTTTTGTAAATGATATAATGTTCACTGACGAATCATACTTCACGCGCGATGGCATCTTCAACACACACAACGCGCATATATGGGCAAATGAGAATCCGCACGGATTTCATATAAGAAATTTTCAATATCGGTTCGGGATAAATTTATGGGCTGGAATATTGAATACCTCGATAGTAAGTTGAGATTTCACCAATCAGATCGCCTAATAAACTGTGCAGGATTGTTTCTTCGCAAATTGTTTCTCACATGACAATTTCAGATCGGTCCCTTTGAAATGCCTGCAAGACTAACCGGAAATGATTACGCGAATTTTTTACGAACAGATATGTCGGAATTGTTAGAAAATGTATTTCTGGAACAACGACAACGAATGTATTTTCAACACGACGGAGCGCCGCCTCACATATCTCTACGTGCTTGTCGTGTGTTGAATGAGAGATAAAGGAACAGATGGATAGGCCGTGGAGGTCCGGTGCATTGGCCAGCAAGATCACCGGATTTAACCCCTATGGATTTTTTTTTATGGGGTATTATCAAACAATACGTATATCGGGAACGCATCGACAATCGTGAGAAATTAGAAGGACGAGTTATCGAAGCGTTCGCGATCGTGACGCCGGAGATGCTGCGTAACGCGCAGCAGAGTTTGCTTCAACGTGCGCGATTGTGCATCCAATGTGACGGTGGACACTTCGAGCATCTCCTGTAACAAGTACGCTACGTTGCTATTCTCTTGAACCTATTATTATTCTCATGTCATATTTGTCACTCACAGTCCGCAAGATCGCCTCCTCGTTCTACATCGTACGAGCGCGACGTTCGACGATGACGTTGAGCTGTCTGATGGGTACCAAGAATCCTGTTTCTTTCACGCGATACAGCGATCGCATGATTACATTGCAACCGATTCTACTGCGCTTTAGATAACAAACATTGTACTCGCGCACAGCACGGCTTTACGTTTTACCCACACTCGCTGTAACTAGCGTTTTGTTCATTAATGTTTTTTTCCTTGCGTTCATTATTATAATTCTTTAAATAAACTAATAATGATGTTATTTGATAATTCTTTAAATAAACTATAAAGATGTTATTTGATAATTTATAAAGAAATTTTTTTATTTATAAAGATATTTTGCATTCGTATCGTCAATATCTAATCGACACATTATACATAACAGACCGAACTTCGTACCGATCTTCATATTGATATTGATTTTCAAAAATATTGATTTTTTTTAGTAATCACATGTGAGAATGTCCGTGGCTTGCTTCAAGCGAGTGCTTTGACAGTTCAACGCGTATTGTATTTCCCGTACAATTTCGAAGTTACAATTGTCCCGATATTCGTCGGTCGTGCGAACGCGATTAGTACGCGATGGGATAAAGTGGATTTTGTCATATGTGTCGTGTGCCGTGTGTTACGCGTTGTGCGTGGGGCCCCATCGGCGGGATGTCCCTGAGCGCGCGAAATTGTAGCGATCTGATTGGTGAGCTTTGAACCTTTCCTGTTCAAAAACTACACCACCCTGGACATTTTGGCATTAGGATTTTTGTCTCAAAATCATCTCAGGAGTCTGCTATTAACAGGTGGTACGGTAGGTCTGGGACACCCTGTATATGTATATACACGGTGTCCCAGAATTGATAGTAAAAAAAAGAGGGCATATTCTACAGGTCAAAATAAGGTAAAATTGTCCTATAAACATGGGTCCGGAAACGCACCTCCTCTGAGCTACAGCCCTCCAAAATTTTTCGAAATATTATCTCGAAAACGGTTCGTCGTATAAAAAAACTCTAAGAGTCAAAAAATGTTTATTTTTTTATTTTCTGTCGTAAAATGTTAACGTATTTCAAATTTATTGCATCCACACCCTGTATATATATATATATATACACAGGGTATTCGAAAAGTGTGGGACCCCCCTATTATCTCAAAAAGAACGCACTTTCACGGAAAATGACTCCAACAAAAATTGTAGGGGTCGTAAAGTACTATCTTGTGGTGACCTTGAACTTGACCTTGGGGGTTATTTGTAGGTTAAATCAAATTTTTTAAATGGAAACCCCCATTTTTTATCCCGAATTTGAAAAGAGCGGGAAATTTTACGTTCAGATATGTTGTTATGTTTGGAGTCAAAGTGACCTCCAGGGGTCATTTGAAGGTCAAATGTTTGACAGCCACAAAATACGCCGTTGGAGGTGGTATCGTATAAATGTCGAGAGAATGTCCGCCGGTCGCGAGATAGCGACGACGATGAGCGGGCGCACTATGGCGCGGTACAACTAGCGGGCGTACAATTACGTGGCAATGTCCGCCGGTCGCGAGATAGCGACGGCGATGAGCGGGCGCACTACGGTGCGTACAATTGCGGACTTAAGCCGTGCCTGACATGGCACGATTTATGAGTCGGCGAGTCTTTCCGACCGCGTTGAACGGCGTGTATTGGGTAACTGCTGTGAGAACGGAGATATCACGGCACCTTTGCGAGCGGGGTTGCGAGCTCGTGACACGCGTCAGCCAATCGATTGCGCGTTAGCAGGATCACGCGATCCTGGGATTGGGATCGATGGTTGCCCGCGCGTCGGAAGATGCTTCGCGGTTTTTTGGTGACGGGGGTTGCGGCAATGAATCAGGTTCGTTGAGGGGGCGACAAACGGATGGCGCTACACGTGTCTTATTGATCCGCGATCGTGACGGATTTAATGCGAAAAGGCGAAAAAGGCGAAACATTTCTGAACAAACTACGTTTCATTTAACTGTTCTTTATTCTAAAGTTTATCATGCATTGCAAAAACACAAATAATTATCAAATAGTCCTACCAATTCATTACTTGTTCAACGTATGATATTCATAGAGTTATAAGGATACCCAATTTAAATTATGGAATGCTTTCTCGAGGTTGCTGTGTCTGATATTTATTTTAGAGTCTGACCGGTATCGAGCAAAACTTTATTTTTTGTACTTACTCGTCATTGAGATCGATTTTCTACAACTATCCACAGTGTATAAATATTCCTGAAATTGCTTCATTCAAAAATGGCTGAGCTCACAGAACGAGAGCGAATATCTCTTCTGATGATGCGAGGATGGGGTAATCAAGTAAGATCGTATAAAGAGGTGATGCGACTATTTAATGATACTTTTCGGAATGAAAATAATGGGATCTCCAAGAGCGCTGTAGTCCGTGTTGTTCAACGTTTCCAGGAAACTGGTAGTGTTATAAACCGTCGGAAACCTGGTAGACCTGCTACAGCAAGTAATGATGATAAAGCATTAGATGTTTTACAATCATTTATCGAGGACCCCCATATTTCTATCAATCGCGCTGCACAACAACACGAAATTGGGGTTGCGTCTATTCATAAAATTCTGAAAAGTAATAAATGGCATCCATACAAACTTCATTTGGTGCAGGAATTGTCTGAGGATAATTTCGATAGACGCGTGGAGTTCTGTGACCTTATGATGGAAATGATCGTCGATGATCCTCAATTGCTCAATAATATTGTTTTCTTCGATGAGGCAACATTTGAACTGACTGGAAATGTAAATAGACACAATTTTAGATACTGGAGCGATGTTAATCCTGACTGGGTGAGGGATAATCATACCTAGTATTCACAAAAAGTTAATGTATGGGCTGGCATTTTGAATGGTAGACCAGTTGGCCTTTTCTTCATTGAAGGCAATTTAAATGCTCGGGTGTATAAAGCTATGCTTCGGGAGCAAATTATTCCAGCCATACAAAACATAGCTGGTGAAAATTTGGATGACATTTATTTTCAGCAGGATGGAGCTTTTCCTCATTATGGTGTTAATGTGCGTCAATATTTAGATGAGGTTTTTCCTGATAGGTGGATAGGGCAAAGGAGTCACATTAAGTAGTCAGCTCGGTCTCCGGACTTGAATCCACTTGATTACTTTTTCTGGGGATACTTAACAAGTAAAGTTTACATCACTAAGCCTCGAGATATTGATAATTGACGGCAAAGGATAATTAATGAGATAAATCTCATACCACACCCAACTTACAGGAATGCGTTCAGGTTTTTATAACAGGTTGGCACATTGCGAGGCAGTCCAAGGGCAACAGTTCGAACATTTGTTATGATGGATTCGTATTACTAATTGGATATCTTGCGTTAGCTGGCCAAATCAGAATCCTATCTTGCCTTAGCTGGCCGGATCAGAATCCTATCTTGCCTTAGCTGGCCGGATCAGAATCCTATCTTGCCTTAGCTAGCCGGATCAGAATCCTATCTTGCCTTAGCTGGCCGGATCAGAATCCTATCTTGCCTTAGCTGGCCGGATCAGAATCCTATCTTGCCTTAGCTGGTCGGATTAGAATCCTATCTTGCCTTAGTTGGCCGGTTCAGAATCCTATCTTGCCTTAGTTGGCCGGATCAGAATCCTATCTTGCCTTAGCTGGCCGGATCTGTAACTGTTCTTGCCTTTGGTGGCTGGATGTGTTCTGAAAATCGATCCCAAGGTCACGTTCAAGGTCACCAGAAGATAGCACTTTGCGACCTCTACGACTTTTGTTCGGGTCATTTTACACGATACCACCTCCAACGGCGTATTTTGTGGCTGTCAAACATTTGACCTTCAAATGACCCCTGGAGGTCACTTTGACTCCTAACATAACAACATACCTGAACGTAAATTTTCCCGCTCTTTTCAAATTCGGGATCAAAAATGGGGGTTTCCATTTAAAAAATTCGATTTGACCTACAAATAACTTTCAAGGTCAAGTTCAAGGTCAAGTTCAAAGTCAACACAAGATAGTACTTTACGACCCCTACAACTTTTGTTGGAGTCATTTTCTATGAAAGTGCGTTCTTTTTGAGAAAATAGGGGGTCCCACACTTTTCGAATACCTTGTATACAGTGCCTACCAAAAGTTCCGGGCCACCTAAATAATTTTTGAATGGTTTGAAATATAGGATTGAAATTTATAGGGATACAATGGGATCACAAAGTCTATTATTTAACCACAAAAACACCCACCTCCACACCCCCGGGGGACGGGGGGAGAAGGGAGCCAAAAAATCTCAAGTGGCATGTGGGGTTGAGTGAGGACTGGTTCGAAAGGGCTTTCCGAGACGAAAACAACGCGAGGTCGCCGAGGTCTCTACGATTTTTTTTCGCAGAGTTATGATTATTTGAACATTTCGATTGAGATTTTGCGATAGCGAGGACCCACGGCGACAACAGAAGAAAGATAAGGCTTCACGCGGGCACGCGCGTTTCTGTGTGTGTGTGTGTGTGTGTGTGTGTGTGTGTGTGTGTGTGTGTGTGTGTGTGTGTGTGTGTCACAACAGAGATCAGAATCCCGCGGTTCATCACTTCCGCCGTATTTAATGACTCCAAACCCTCTCTGTTGTGTGTGTGTGTGTGTGTGTGTGTGTGTCACAACAGAGATAAGAACCCCGCGGTTCGTCACTTCCGCCGTATTTAATGACTCCAAACCCTCTCTGTTGTGACACACACACACACACACACACAACAGAGAGGTTTGGAGTCATTAAATACGCCGAAAGTGACGAACCGCGGGGTTCTTATCTCTGTTGTGACACACACACACACACACACACAACAGAGAGGGTTTGGAGTCATTAAATACGGCGGAAGTGATGAACCGCGGGATTCTTATCTCTGTGTGACACACACACACACACACACACACACACACACACACACACACACACACACACAGGAACGCGCGTGCCCGCGTAAAGCCTTATCTTTCTTCTGTTGTCGCCGTGGGTCCTCGCTATCGCAAAATCTCAATAGAAATGTTCAAATGATCATAACTCTGCGAAAAAAAATCGTAGAGACCTCAGCGACCTCGCGTTGTTTTCGTCTCGGAAAGCCCTTTCGAACGAGTCCTCACTCAACCCCACATGCCATTTAAGATTTTTTGGCTCCCTTCTCCCCCCGTCCCCCGGGGGTGTGGAGGTGGGTGTTTTTGTGGTTAAATAATAGACTTTGTGATCCCATTGTATCCCTATAAATTTCAATCCTATATTTCAAACCATTCAAAAATTATTTAGGTGGCCCGGAACTTTTGGTAGGCACTGTATATATCCTATTATCTGGCTTTTTGAAAGGTTTATTATCACACTAAAGATTTGGTAGAAGAATTAAAAGAGTATTTGCTATAACAAGAACTTATAACTTTATTCTAACAAAACAAGCATTTTCATGTATGACAAAAAAAAGTGACCACTTTATAAATCTTAATCTATACTTTGAAGAAACCAAACTTAGTATTTAGTATGGCCTCCTTTGGCCTTAATGACTGCCGCTAATCGTCTGGGCATGCTTTCGACCAGATTATGCAGATGATTGAGGTCGATATTTTCCCAAGCTCGTTGCAACGCATCGAAGTAATTATTTTTGTTCGTGACTCCGGTTTTGTCCACATTTCCGTCCAAAATCGACCATAAATTTTCGATGGGATTCAAGTCTGAAGACTGCGGAGGCCAATCAAGTAGTTTTATGTGATGGGAGGTGAAAAACTTTTTTGTTTTTTTGGCTGTATGCTTGGGATCATTATCTTGTTGTAAAATAAAGTTGTTCTACAAGCCTAATTGGATTAGCGAAACTTCCAAATTCTCACATAAAATATCGATGTAAATGTCAGCAGTCATGATGCCATCGATTTTCACCAATTGACCCACTCCTTCCCAAGAAAAACAGCCCCAGATCATGATGTTACCTCCGCCGTGTTTCACCGTCTTTTGGAGGTGACGATCTTCAAGCTCCTCGTTAGCTTTCCGCCACACACGAAGTCGTTGTTTGCGTCCAAGAAGCTCAAACTTACTCTCGTCTGTCCACAGAACTCGTTTCCAGAACTCCACGGGTTGATTTGCATACTTTATTGCAAATTCGAGTCGCTTTTTTTTATTTTTTTTATTAATCAACGGGCGCTTACGTGCGAAACGACTGTGTAGATCTGCTTCCCGCAGTCTCCTGCGCACTGTCCGGTCGGAAATGGTCAGGCGGAGCGATTCACGAAGATTCCTGACAGTTGTTTTCGGATCTTTCTTCACCATTCGTATGATGTTTGCATCATCACGCCAAGTTGTGCTTCGCGTTCTACCTCTTCCAGACCGATTGACCACTGTTCCGGTGTCCAAAAATTTTTTATAAAACTTCTGGACAGCGCTTTTGCTGACTTCATATTTCTGAGCGATCTTCCGCTGCGAAACACCGCGTTTACAATCTTTGATAATCAGGTTTCGAACCTGATAAGAAATTTGTCGACCAGTCATGTTCACTGTCTTTATGTGTACTGCGTTGTTCAAAATGTGAACAAGGAACTGCTAGTCACAAATCACTGTGATAAACAGTTCTTTGTTGACATTTTACGCGTTATACACAACACGATTAAACGAAGACACTACAAATTCTAAGGCGGTCACTTTTTTTGTCATACATGAAAATGCTCGTTTTGTTAGAATAAAGTTATAAGTTCTTGTGTGCGCGACGGAACGGAAGTTAAGTTTTGGAGCGGACTGGTCAGAATAACGGAGTACACGTATTGTATAACACTAACAAAAATTCAAATGATATATTTAACACAAAAAAAAGAACAACTAAATTACATAAAGCGTTAATTGATTAACGATAGAAAATCGCGTTGATACGAAAAAAGACGCGCGCGACGGTACTCGAAACGGACAAGCGATCCGTTCGACGAGTTTTTTTTGGTTTGAACTAACAATCTTTTCTCCTCGAGAGACAGTCGAACAAGAGAGGCCGTGATCTGACGAGAGGAGCTTTTATAGTTTTATTTTGCGAATGTTCTCGATTAATTCTAAATAATAAGAATTCCGGTGAAGGACGAGGAGGCGATGAGCAATCACTTTTCGGGCTTAAACCGATGATTGTTGTTGTTTTCATTCCTCTCGCAAGATCTCGGCTATTATTTTCGTTATTTTGATTATACGAGTTCTCTCTATAGCGCTTATGATTGAGGCGCGGGGTGATCGTACGCCCCTGCGGCCGGGCGCTCTTAATGAAATAATTATAGTTTTTCTATATGAAACTGCAGTTTCGGAATTCGTTATTTGAATGTAACTTGTCTAATCATATATATTTAATTTTCAGCACTTTTGTTCTTGTGAAGCTCTGATCGCGAACATCTTGTTATAACAAATACTCTTTCAATTCTTTTAATAAATCTTTAGTGTGATAGTTAACCTTCCAAAAAAGCCCGATAATAGAATGCTTTTCCATTAAAAACATTAGTTTTAAGAAATTTCTATATACATATGGGATGGTCACTTTATTATGCCGGGCACTGTATATATAATATATGTATATATAATAGGTTTTTTAGGATAGCCGAACGATCGAATTCCGAATAAATAACTCACTGCGTAACGAAGTTTGAAAAGCACGTTTATTTCGCTCGCATACACTGTTCGTTCTCCTCGAGACTCTGTTGTCTGTTTCTTGCTCCTTATAATTCGCAATTGTTATAAATAACGGGAGCTGCCATAAAAACGCGCGCGCTGTCTTTTGATTCTTAGAGTGGGTCTACAATGAGTGTCGTAAATCGTTGTCGAATGTCGGGAGCAGTCGGGAGCATGCGCACTACTCTTTTCGCTAAGCCAAAAGAGTAGTGCGCATGCTCCCGACATCCGACAACGACTTACGACACTCATTGTGGATTCACCCTTAGGGCCATGCGACACAGAAAAACGTAAGCAATAAGACTTAAGCGGTAAGCGAAGAGACCAATCACGGTCGAGCAATTAGGTCATGGCTGCCCTACTGCTCGACTGTGATTGGTCAATTCGCTTACTGCTCAAATCTTATTGCTTACGTTTTTCTGTGTGCTATGACCCTTAGGTTGCAATCCACTATATGCTACAAATGCTACAAATGCTTCGAAGTGTTCTTCTTCTCCTTCTTTCTTTATTAAGACTGCAGCCTTAGTCATGTAAAATGTTTCAGAAATAAATTAATTGAAAGTTTTCAAATTTATTGCATGTAAAATGTTTCAGAAACAACTTAACTGAAAGGTTTATAAAATCATTTCATGTGAAACGATACAGAGATAACTCAACTGAAAGTTTTGAAAAATTATGTTCATGTGGAAGATTTCAAAAACATTTCTATTGTAACATTTTATATGACATATTGTAGAATTCTTTCAGAAATGTTTCATATGAAATGTGAAAGGTTGAAATAATTTTGAAACCTTTCTGGAAGCTTTCTGCAACAATCTGTGCTGTATGGGGAGTCATATTTAGCTGTCTCCACGATGAAATTGGTCGAAGAAGCTAAGTTTTTTGTACTAAGTTTTTTGTTTCAACCTGAGATTGAATTTGTCGATAAAATAACATACATACATATGTGTATTATACCGATTATTTATTCAATTCTGATACAATTCAAGCTATCGATACACTTTCTTAAAAATCGCGATAGAATTTCTGGAGTTTAAAAAAAAGGATATTAACATAATAAAATAGAAAGAATTATAACTAAAAATAAATCAAAACAGGCATACTTCTTTAAAATTCCTAAAATGTTTTTTATAAATTTTTTTAAAATTATTTTATGACATGTACATAGATTTTTAATATTATAACAATCCGCCCCCCCCCCCCGATCATTACCCGGCCGGCGATCCGCCGGACTGACGCCCAGCGACCACCAGCCGGGCAAAGGGCAGCGGCGCGATGCGTCCTTTTTTGTAAACGCTAGAAATCGCGCGACTGAAACCACGGCCGCCGTTACATGGCCCGCCGTATGGACCGGAGACCGTCGCTCGGCATCCGAATCCTACTGAAACCGACCGAGCATCGCCGAGCGACGGTGCTCTTTCGCCGACGACCGAGACCGCCCGAACAATGTCGACACCGCACGACAATTAAGCAATTAACGCGCCTTTTTTTTAATATGGGGAAAACCTTGCAAAGGTCCTCACAGTCTTGAGGGGGGACCGAGGGGTATGCCGGATTCCTACCGGCTAAAAACCCCATGGTGGCCTATCTCAGCGCTCATAGTGGGGGGCCCCGGGAACCCGTGAGGACACTACCGGAGCCCTCCTGCGCTAGGCTTGCGCCTCCGTTCCCAAGGGGAGTCTTTTTAACAGACCCCCAACTGACATCCGAATAGGGACGAGGTGGGGCCACACCACCTTGTCGCCCTTCCTGAGGACTGCGTGCAATTGCGAGCGTGAGCCCCCACTCACGCCCGCCTGCGATACCGGCGGTTTGTCGGCCGCGGGAACAACATGGTTACCTCCGCGGTCACCGCTGCTCTAGGTCGGGGGGAGGGGAGCCAAGTCTACCGCCTCCCTGATTATGACCGCAACAGGGGCGAACCCCGGCCGCCCCCCGCTTTCTACCTCTGCGGCGGGGTCCGGATCACGCTTCCGGTCCCGCTCGGCGGCTTCCTTCCGCAGCATAACTCGCTCACAGAAGGAGGCCACTGCGTTTCAAGACCTCTCGCTGTCGACCATCGCGCGGACGACGGTCGACAGCGAGAGGTCACCTCTGATGGTGTCTGTTAGGACACGGCGCTCTTCCGCCCACGCAGGGCATTCCTCCAGCGTGTGCAGCGCTGTGTCCCGACCCGCACCACAGTGGTGGCACTGTGTCGTCGACTCTTTCCCAATTCGACACAGGTACTCTCCAAAACATCCGTGCCCGGAGAGCACCTGTGTCAACCGGTAGGTCAGCCTACCCCAGCCCCTGTCCAGCCATGTTTCGAAGCACGGCCGGACAGCCCCGATAGTCCAGTGGCTGGCCAGACTTGAATCGTCTAGCCGGCCCCTCCACTTTCGAACTATAGACTGTTGGGCCTAACGCCTCTGCACCTCGACCGCCCGTCCTGACAGGGTCACCCCGTCCCGGCGGAGAACCTTGCGACAGTCATAGACCGCCTGTACATCTCCGCCAGAAGGTCCATAGGTGGGGTCCCCGCCAGGACGTTCGCCGCACAGTGGGGGAAAAGAGATTTCGCTGTCACAATTCTGTCAAATCTTCAAAAATTAACGAATCTTCTTGTGAAATTTGCAGAGGATCTTAAAGACAGATTGTAGTTTATTTCTTTATTTTTTATTATTTGTTTTAATTTTTTAAGCTTTTTTATTTTTTTTATTATACTTTTACTGTTTGCATAAGTTTACAGAATGGATAGGGAGAAACATTAGCATTGTTTAAACAATTTATTCTGCATCCAAGGCAACATTTTTTAGTAATGACCTTGCTTCTTCTGATAATTCTTTTATCTTTTTATCTTTTTATCTTTTTTCAATCTTATAGAACTAATTAATGGATCTGATGCAACCAGAAGAAAATGCATTACGTCCTCATTGTTAGCCTTACGAGAGCAACACCTGTTATTATGAGCACGAGCAGCCTTTAAAAATTTTATTATTAGTTTCCTGACCTTCCTCGGAAAGGCGACCAATTGGTACATTAAACTGTTGCTTTATTTTACTGCCATGTAGCAACACTTTATGCACCGTAGGAGGCATTTTATACCAACCGTAGTGTTGTATAAATAGTTTTGCGGTTTCGAATGAATACTGTTCAAGCTTATTTGTATCGATCTCGAAACCGCTAGAAATGACATGTAATATATTTGCAAATCGTTGAATTAAATTCACATTTACATCGAAGATTCTCCCTACAACTTCGGGTTCGGAAAAAAAACTTTTCGCCGTATTGCCGTCATTTGTGTTCCCGAATCTTTGTTTAACAAAATCTACATTAATTGACAATTTCGATTTTAGAGTCATTTGAACTTGTTTTTTCCTTTTTCCTTTTAATATTTTACATTCTCCTGAAGCATGAAGCATCTTTTTTAAATTCTATATTATAGGAAATATGTAAAAGGCACTACATGAATCTAATCCAATAATGTAATGTTGTGATAAACCAAATTTATAGTTTTCTTTATTTATCGGTAATGTCATTATTCGATCTAAATGATTCATTTCGCTCGGCTTTGTTCCGCAAATATTGCAAGAAACACTTGACTTTTGACTGGTTAGGACATTACACACCTTCCCATCAATCATGGTGCATTGCAGGTTATAGGTAATGGTAAAAGTAATTTGATTTACTGTCTCTACCGTCAGAATTAAATTATTAATTTCTTTCTTATAATAATTATATTCCTGCAATGTGGTGGAAGGTGTTTCCTTCATAAAGGTAAATTTTATCGGTCGGCAGTATCTGACCGACAAAGGTCGATTGTTCATCCACATTACCTTATTATTCTTTGAAGTTATTTGTAACGGGACAAATGAAATCATGAATACCGATTTGTCGATATTTCTTCGGAAGGATATTGCTTCTGTTACTGTTTCGGAATCATTTGACGCACATCTTTGCTTGAAAGTCTGCTCTCTCTCTGCCCCGAAGCACCATCAATTCCCCATTTGCCGTCCAACACAAATTCTTCACTATTCTCAACACCCAATTCTGATGTCAGCGATGATTCTACTATTGTACGGACTGTATGGTCAAGTAATGATTACAGTGTCACACTTGCTCCGTATTCCGATACTTCTATATTTTCAGGGTAGCAATTTTCTTTTGCAGATCTTATTTTATCATAAAGTGGGTAATTTTTACTGTCAAACATAAGTAGGTTATACTCTCAGAGTGTTTCATTCATTGCTCTTGATAATCGCAAATTCATATACATCGCAAGAGTTACATGTAACAAATTACAATGGTCAAGACACAAAAAGGTTCGGAGATTCCCTAAGTGTTTTCTTGTTGATATTTTAGCGCTTATTACGAATCCGGCCGTAAAAAATGCGCATCACGTCAGGTTTACGAGATGCGCAATTTTTACAACCGGATTCGTAATCAGCGCTGAGAAATGTACCGGAAATGGTTATTTAGATCTCCGAACCTGACAAAAAATCATTTTTTGTCGACCAGTGTTATTATTTGCAACTTCTTTGGTGGGAATACGGGAGCCTATGACCAAAACTATATGTCATCGCTTTCCGTTTAAATCATATAAAATCGATAGATTGGACGACCCTGGACTGGACTAGGGGGTTCCGAACGTTCGGAATTGGTACATCTTAGGGGAGCGCCATGTCTGTTATTGAAAAAAAAGCGACAAATTTATTACGGCGACCAATATTAGACAATACGTCTGATATTGGAAAGATGAATTGATTTGGGTATGTTATTGATGAATTTATCAACATCAGACACCTAGGGCATTCCGTTTTTCTGCTATGATAAAGCAAACTTGTATACAAATCGGATCCGATGAATTTATAGTTTCCCGCTTGAAATTTGTATAGAGCATACCTTTCACTGCCTAGAATACGGAATCAGTGTTTTCAGACACTTTGAACGTTCCACACAAGAGAAAAATGTACCGGAGTCGGCCGGCGCACCCCCCGGTGTTTGTTACGCTCTTATCCCCAGCGTTACCGAATCTTCTATCCTTGTAGACGAAATATTTCCATTCTGATAATTTTTTATTTTTCTGTATATTAATATAACAGTTAATTAATTTTCTTAGAACATTTGTTTATTCAAGACGATATAATATTTTTTTTATACAGAGTCAATTTCTTTCGATTTCTTTTTCATGAGTTTGTTTTGATTTTCCAGGATTTCGTCTTGAATTCAATTTCGTGATAAATAATGGTTCATGATCAACAGCGCATTTCATTGCTTGTATTAAGATTTGAAAATGTGGAGTAATTTTGATCTTGCTTGGCTACTCTCACATAAGCTTGGAATCCCTGACATCCCCATGTGGATTGGCTATAATAGCCAAATAATAGAAGATAATTCTCCTCTGCAGAAAGTTTCTTATTTGACTCCTATAAATTCCTCACCCACGGATCATTTTGTAGTTTATCTGACTCTCAAAATGGCTCAACGAATAGGTGATGAATGCAACTCAAAATATATGCAATTGACATATGATTTAGCAATAGCGAAGATTGCCTATGGATTCAATGCCAGGAAGCGCCAAAATTCGACAATATTTTCATACATCTTGGAGGATTTCACATAAATATGGCCTATTTCAAAGCTCTTAGCTCCTTCATTGAGGATTGCAGTATCACTAATATTATTGTGGATAGTGAGATTTTGGTCAATGGATCCTTGAAAGGGTTTATATCAGGTACAAACTTCAATAGATGTAAAAGATTGCATCCTCTTCTTACACTTGCCCTCCAAAAATTGCACTTTGATGCATTCGTCGCTAGTGAGAAAGTCATCATTGAAGAATCGGTTGCAGATTATTTGCTTCAATTCAAGAATAATCGTTCACCTATTCCGAAGATACAACACGAAGAGACTCTGAAATTAGTGGAAAAATGACAGATTTACATAGCAAACACTGCAAGGAAATCATGGAAAAACCACAGTTTTATGCTCTTTATATAAAATTTGTCACTTATTATCACATCCTAAACAAGAGTGTTAGAACAGGAAACCTGAAAATGTATATATATGTTCTTGCAAAAATTGTCAATTTTTTCTTCGCTTTTAATCACGAAAATTATTCTCGCTGGTTGGTATATTACGTGAGCAAACTTTGGAACGTAGACGATACCCACCCAGGACTGCGTTTATCATTGGAACAAGGTTCTTTCGGCGTACGCAGAACTGATAAACCTTTCTCCAGAATCCCAGTCGACTTGACACTCGAGCAAACGATTAACGGTGAGGCAGCTCGCAGATTGATTGGAATTGTTCATTTGACAAATTCTCTTTCTGCTAGACAACGTTAGGCAATAAATCACAGTGCAAGAGCCCGAATAATTTTACATGTTTTCAAAACAGCCGGAATCGACAAAAATCAAGATATCGCCACTGAACTGAAAAGTTGTCGTATTAGAAAAAGTCACCAGCAAGTTCAGAAGTTCATACAGACTTTACAGGAAAGTATAGATCCCTTCAGTCCTTCTTTAAATGTAGATAAATTATATAAAATCACAACTGGAAAAGCTGCCCCAGAAAACGTTGCTGATTTTCTTCTCAAAGTTGAATCTCAAGGGCAAACTTTGAGGGACACTTTCATCGCCGAGTTAACTGAAAGATCTGCACGGTTTCAAGACTCAATTAAGAGAAATCCTGTTGTGACCTTTAGCAGCATTAAGAAAACGAAAAAAGTTAAAATCTGTAATAAAGTTCAGGAACTGCGGCTCCAACGCAATTTATTCGGTCGACTCCTAGCATTATCTTTAGAAAAGAAAATCAACATTGACAAAGTTTTATGTTACCCGATAACGTCTGTTCCACTTTCGCTCTGTCACATTGATGAGACGATAAATAAAACAGACAAGTCTGCATTAATGAGAAATCTTGAGAAGAAAATTACAAGCACAGAACCAGAATCGAAAGATGTCGTGATAGTGGATGGATTTTTCTTGCTACTTTGAAAGATATTCCACATACGTTCGGTGATCTGTCGAAAAAAATTCTCCTTGTTCTCTCAAAACATGACGCTAATCGAATAGATGTAATATTTGATCGATATTTCTGCCTATCTATAAAATATATTGAGCATGGACTACGAGGCAGTGTACAATCCAGAGAATTTCATATTTCAGGTCCTCAATAAGTGATACCTTCTGATTTCGCCAAAGAGTTGAAAAACATGAAATTTAAAGAAGCTCTGATTAAATTTTTAATTAAAAATTGGACAGAGCAGGAAATGGCCCGTATAATCTGTGACAAAAGTATAAATGTCAATCATGACATGTGCTACCAATATACAGTTGAAGATGGGACTGTAAAACAGACAATTAATGAAGAACTGACATGTCTAGGACACGAGAAGAGGCTGATACAAAAATTGTATACCACGTTTGTCAGATAGCTGAAGGATCCAATATGTCAATTAGATGTTCCGACACGGACATTCTAATTATCATGTTGGGAAACATGGAATTCCTGAAAGGTCCAATAAAAATTTGGATAGACATGGGTGTTGGAAATTCCAGGAGCTATATATATGTGTGTGTACAATTTCCAGTTAAAAGAAATAAATTTTCCATATAATTCATTACAGGACATAAAAGACGCTTTAATTCTCTTAAAAATAAAAATAAATTTGTCATTGCGACTAATCATTCATTGAGATCATTCACATTTTATGCGACAAAACGAAGTGCCCTGAAAATCACGTTATGAATGGAAATCAGGGGACTTTATTTTTATTACTTCAACTTTTTCATATGTCATATAGTAAACAGAAAATGGAAAATTTCTCGATTTTTTCCACATTATTTAAAAAGGACATACATAAAAAAAATGAATCACACACTTCACAATTGTTTTTAACGGCACTTACGTAATTAGTACAATAAAATAGATATTTTCACGTGAAAGAGCGTTAAAAATTCGTTAAAATCCATATAATATAAAATCTTCTTTACATTTCTTCTTGGAGACATAATTGCCGTTATGCCATATTTCTTTCAAAAAATCAATTATATTCAGTATTTACACAAAGAAAATTTTTCCTGCTTCCATAACAGGTTAAAACATGTTCTGTGGATGCTCTGAAGAGACTATGAAGTTATTATAAAATTTTAAAAGCATTACAAGTGGCCCGTTTAGCGTGGAATGCCCCAAATACGTACCTGATCGTTCGATAATCCACCGATAGCGAAAAGTTGTCTGATTAGCTACATGCAACACTCAATTTGTCTGATATTAATGTTTTTGACATTTGTGCATCTCATTTTATCATGTACACCACTTTTCAGACATATTGTTATAACTTAAGCGCTTCCAAAATCCCTACATTTTATATATGCAGTCAAAATTCAAGGTCACGTGACATTCGTCAGAAAAAGTGTTTTTTGGCATCAACTGAACCTAATTAACGTAATTAAATGATTTTCAGACGGATAGCAATAAATTTTTTAAAGTCATTTTTTTCACGGCCTCAGTACAAGGAACGCGATCGCCGTCTGATATTCATTTTTTCCGTATCTTATCACTATAAATTAACTATATCCCGAAGATCAGACAGATTGCCATAAATTCGTCCTATTTCTCAACAACTTCACACATGGCCTCAGGAAAGAAGAAACGCTCAAAGTGTCTGAAATTCGCGTTTTTAGGTTCAAGTAAGTGTAATTAACAAAATCCACAAGGACTTTTGCGGGAAGCGATGATTTAAAAATCTTAGTCGTGGGCTCCCGTACTAGAAGGGATTCAACACTTTTATTGCGTGAATTAGCTATCGCTATTTGTTCCGCGTTGTAAGAATTTCGAAGTTCTTAAATTCTCCTTCTTTTTGTTCGGTCAGAACTATTTTCAAAAGTAGATTTCGACCTAGACATTTTTTATTTTGGCTAGCATTCGAGGTATTCGAACTACTTTTTTACGCGCATGAATTGATGTAAATGAAACCTTGAACATATTTTGCATGAAATTGGCATATTTTTGTTTAAACACACGCTGAATTCGCCTCGTATTATTCCAGTTCCTCGTATAAGTGGGCAGAAAAGCTTTCTTCAATTTTGTTTTTATTTGAGCCAAATGCTCTTCATTAATATTATGTTCATTTTTTATGTTTTCCATCAAAATGTCTACTTTAACTTTTGTTTTGCTGACTTATTCCACAGCCACGTACACAACGTACCTTGTTTTATTTCAAACAATTCCATTTTGAATCGTATTTTTAATTAAAAAGAAACAAAAGAAAAGAAAAAACAAAGCTGTATCGGAGACTAAACTAGTACAAACACTAAACTAAAAAATACTAACATAGTAAAAATATTAAGCTAAAAACACTAATACAAAAAACACAAGAAAAATAATGTAATTACAATTTATTATAAAAAAATTTAAGCTATTGGTAAAAATGCTGAAACAAATTACACTACTATAAAAAAAAAAATAATCCGTATGAAAATGTCTAAACTAACAAAAAAACTAAGGTAAGGAACACAAAACACAAAAGTTTAGCTACATCAGATACTGTAATAAGTATATATATACAGAGTGTAACTGAAAATACATATATGGAGCACACTATCAGATACAGGACAACAATCCAAATCGAAAAGTCCTGAGCCATTTTTTTATCTGAGCTTTCTTTTTGTTATTATACGGTGTTAAAGTTAGCTAATCAGCGCCTGTCTACAGCGGAAAGCAGGGAACGTAGGAGGGGGGTCGGATAATAGCGTGGCGGAATGGAGCTGACGAACGCGGTGGGAGGAGAGCAACGGTGAGCAGCGAAGCGGGTATAGCAGTCATCTATCCCTCTCTTTCTCTCTCTCCCTCTCTCTCTTTTCACTCCTTGTTTATGGATGTCTCGTGTTGTTGGAAAACCTCAATAGATTATGAAATGCACAACTAAAATAAATGTTCACAATTTCAGTTGGATAAATATCGGAAAATAATATTTTCCCAAAATTTTACTATGAAAGCCAATGCTGTCGTTTCTTTTAGAAGTATTTGCTGACCACTCTATTTAGTTGTTCTCATCCGAGGGCTCTAAAATGTGAAGCTTTTGATCGCGTTCGGTGAAAAAAGCTAATCGATTTATTTCATCCATCATTCATTTCTATTAATCAATAATTTATTTTATTTTCTTTTCATGCTTTTGTAAACCTTTTTAAGGTTCCATATCGTTAAGTGATTGATTTCAATACAAATTAAATATTAATAATCGAAGGTCAAGTTAAGAAATGTTAAGATTTAAGTCGAAAACTGTTTTTATAATCATCAAAAGCTACAAATCTGTAAACTATCCTCGCTGAAAATGTAACTCTAGGTTATTTGGAACTTATAATTAGCATTAGAAATCAGCTGCATTTAAGCAATGTCATCTTGGTAATAGTTGAGAAATGTCACAATTTTCAAACTGACATATTAAATTTTATTTTTGACAGTCATACGTTATACGTATGAAAACAAAGCACAAGCGAAGGTTCTTTACACATATGATCTTCTACCTTTCAACTATTCGTTATTGTGCCTTCATAAGTGACAGACCATCTAATAATCTTACCATGCCTGTTTATTATGCACAAAATTATTACATGATTCGTTTGTATTTTACAAATGGAGAACAGGCTGCACCTGTCGCAGTTGAGTATGCTAACTTATATCCGAATCGGCATCATCCAAATCCGAACGTAATAGCTGGTGCTGTTCGACGACTACGAGAAACTGGTAGCGTTTTACCTAATCATAGAGACAGAGGTTGCCCGCGTCAAATACGCAATCTTGTGATGGAAGATGCTATTGTGGTTGCCGTTCGCAATGATCCCACATTAAGTACAAGATCTGTTGCTCGTCAGTTAGGTGTATCGCATATGAGTGTTCACAGAGTGCTTAAAGAAAATAGCAGTATCCATATCACTATACAAAAGTACAACATCTATTACCACGAGATTATCAGCTTCGCGTGAACTTCGCTGACTATTATTTAAATCAAGTGAATTTGAGGCCCAACTACGGAAGTCGGATTTTGTATACCGATGAATGTACATTTACAAAAAACGGTATGTTTAATAACCACAATTATCATTACTGGAGCCATGAAAATCTCTCACTCGGGAAAGTTCTTTTCAACATCGATATTCCGTAAATATTTGGTGTGGATTGCTGGGAGAAATCGTAAGTATCTTAAGAAAAATTGTAATTAAAATTAATTGAATTAAAATTATTTTTATATTCTTTTCTTTTTAATCTTTTTTTTCAATGTAACTTTTTTTTAATATCTCTTAATGTCTCTCTTGATTTGACATTTTTTTTATTTAACCAATGCAATAAACATTTTCTTTCTAGAATACTAATTTGTAATCGTTAACCATAATATTGTTCACTTTTGTTGATATAATCTTATTAACTAGGCTTATTAGATTGGACCTTTTACACTATCAGCACGTCTGAACTCTCAAGAATATCTCGATTTTTTGCGAAATGATCTGCCAGATTTGTTAGTTCCAGCAGAGAATGAGTTAGAAGATGTAGTACTAAATAGACGAGCTGCGATATTCATGCACGATGGCGCACCTGCCCATTCTGCACGTAAGATTTTTTTATTATAAAAATATTTATTGCATATAGTTGAAAAAAATCTATCGAAATTAGTGAAGATCGCTATCTCAATTTCAATACTATCGTCTACTCTCAAAGGTTAATTTTTATATCATGCTTCATCAAGACTAAAAATTTTAATAACAGTAGTCATTACTACATACATACATATGTATAATAATTTGTTTTCATACAATGATGTTTTTCGTGAATTATGTTAAAAGTAAAAACATACTCTCTCTTTGCTTGGAACAAATTTAATATTCAAGTGCAATTATTCATTGAACTACTTTTAATATTAATTTCAATGAATCTTATTCAAAGGTATCGATGAAACTTTTCCAAGGATGGTTCGGGAAAGGTAACTCCGTGGCCTGCTCGATCTCCGGACTACAACCCATGTGACTCTTTTCTTTGGGAAGCAACCAAAGAAAAAGTATTTCTGCATGTAAATATCGAGACAGCTGATGAGATGGAAGAATTAGTATTCCGCACTATCGAGAGAATCGAGAATAATCAAATTCGAAGAGTTACGCAAAACGTGCGAAGAAGAGCAGAAGCATGTATTGAAGTAGGAGGGACTCACTTTGAATATTTACTTTAATTTTAATTAAATAACTGACACTTGTTGACACAAGATCGATAATTTGTTTTTTCACAAAAATTATTTATTAGTAAAGTAAAAATGGTGAAATATGATTATGTATGTGAAAAACATTTTTTTCAAAAAATACTTTTGTTGACGTTTTATTCGCTAAATCGACTGAATTGAATAGAGCGATGTAAAGAATGCGAGTGCATCTTTGGCTGATGGCAGAGAACGCGACGTAAGCGCTTACGTCTGACGTAGACGTGGACGTAAAGTAAAGCTTAGTCTACAATACGTCGTATGTTGTAGTCGGATGTCGCTAGTTGCTAGTCGGATGTTGTATGTCGGATATAATGACAACATGCCATTCTACAATCGAGTCGCAAGTCGTATTATTAAGTGTTGAAATTATAATAATAATGGATATTACAACTTTGGGAATTTATTCAAATTTTTTATTAATTTGGACACAAATAATAAAAATGAGAATAATATTGAAAAGAAGGCGTAGAATAGTGAGAAGATGGTGGGTAAAACCTCATCTTTATACAAATATCAGACATGAACTTGGCGCTCACCAAAAATTGTTTATGTATTTTAAAACAAATGATCATGAAGAATTTTATAATTTTACAAGAATGTCATTACAACAATTTAATTATTTGCATGATCTTTTAAAACCAATGTTAAAAAAAGAAGTCGGAGAGAACCGTTGCCTACAGAAGTACGTGTTGCTGTGACGTTGAGGTTAGTTTAATGACTATTCTTTATTGTAATTATAATTAATAGTGATTTATTTATATTTTATTTATTCTGTAAATTATGAAATTTAATAATTTTCAAATTATTTTCAGTTTTCTGGCTCATGGTGATAGCGCAGCCACTACATCTTTATTTTTTCGAATAGGCAAATCAACTTTATATAACATAATTCCTGAAGTATGTAATGCTATATGGAAAATATTACAGCCTATATATCTTCAGTGTCCACGAGAAGAAAATGAATGGATAAGAATCACAGAAGAATTTAATACAATTTGGAATTTTCCAAATTGTATTAAATTCTCCAATACAATTTGGATACAATTCTCCAATACAATTCTCCAATACAATTGTATTAAATGCTCCAATACAATTTGGAAAATTCCAAATTGTATTGGAGCAATTGATAGAAAGCATTGTCGAATTCAAGCTCCACCTAATTCAGGCAGTGCTTTTCACAATTACAAGAGTTATTTCAGTCTTATATTAATGGCAATTGCAGACGCTCGATATCGATTTATTTGGGTTGACATTGGAGATTACGGTATATATTATTACAAGACTACTATAAAAACAAGATTTGTCAAGAATCTGTATAGATATTTTTTTTATGTTTCAGGTTCTCTTAATGATGCTGGAATCTGGTCAAATACTACAATGAAAGAAGCATTTGAAAATAACACATTGTCTATACCAAAAGCTCGTCCTTTGCCTGACACGAATTGTTTACTACCATTTTGTCTTGTTGGTGATGAAGGTTTCCCGCTAAAAACATATCTAATGCGACCATTTGCAAAAAGAAATTTACGAAATAATGACCAAAGAATATTTAATTATCGATTGTCAAGAGCACGTCGGGTCGTTGAAAATACTTTTGGGATTCTTGTTTCACGATGGCGCATTTTAGAAAAACCATTAGCTCTTAAATTGAGTACTATAGAAACAATTATTCAAGCAGTACCTTGTTCGCATAATTACATTATAACTACTAACACAGCAAACAATCAATATTTATATGAAGGAATGGTAGATCACGAAGATGCTAATGGTGAAATAATACCAGGAAATTGGCGAAATCTAGTAAGAGAAAATGGAAATTTCATTAATCCTTTAGGACGAATCGGTGCTAACGTTGGTACAGCTGCTGCCATCAGACAACGTGAAATTCTCACTCAATACTTTGTTTCTGAAGAAGGAAGTATTTCGTGGCAATGGGAACAAATATAGCAAATTTAGTATGTAACTTTAGTATAAACTTTAGTATGTAGCTAATATTTTAGTATATAATTTAATTTAGTTTATAAAACTTATAACTTTTTATTGCATAACTTTTTTTGTATAACTATAATGATATTGTTGTCTTCATCAACAGTAATAAGTACAGACTTTTCTTATAAATAAAAAAGTTCTAAATAAAGCTTTTTAGTAAGTCCTTTATTAATTAAAAAATATAATTTAACATTTTTAAAAATATAACTTTGATATATACATTTTTTTATAAAATAGCAATATTATTTATAAAATACATTTTTTAAGACACATGTAATATAAATAAGTATTATATAATATAAATAAGTATTTAAAAACTTAAAATAAAAAATGTATGAAAAAATAGTTTGGTTGAAATCATTTTTTTGGCAAAAACAATATTACATCTTTTCTGAAATAAAATTAAAAAAAAATCAAAAGTAGCCTACAAAATTAAAAATATTTTTTTCGCAAAATATTTTAACATATTATATAAAGAACACTTTGCAAAAGTTGAGTAATAATGTATAAGATTAATATTGTCAGATTAATAATTAATACTAAAAAAATATTAACTTCAATATACAAGACTATATAAGACTTAACGCATAATAGATAAAATATTAGGAATAGACATAAATATTAAATATTTGAAAAAAATGTGGAATTGTTTCAATTCAACAATAAAAAATGGAAAGAATTAACGCATCATTATTAATTAAAGCATTAATTAGCAAATAAAAATTAGAAATAATTAATTTATTGTTTCTTCGAAGCAAATATATTTCCAAATTTCTCTTTTTAATATTTCATATTTAATTCTATTTCTAATATTTTCTTTATTACGCATTAGATCCAACTAGTCTACTACTTTATAAATGGCTACAAATAATATATTATAAAAAAACTTTGGCAAGATTTTAAAAATAGATTTTCTAATTATAAAATATATAAATTATAAAATATTAAAAGTAAAACAAAAAATCTTGAGTATCACAGTATTGCCTTTTTAAATGTTTAAAATATAAAAAAACTTTGGCAATAAATATTAAAATATAATTATTAACTTATATTTTATGATCTTTCTTCATACTTGTGAATTATTTGAAGTACTTCGATAAGACATTGAGTCTTACTTTTAGCAGGAACATAGTTTAATCCTTCTTCTATAGCGAACATGTATCCATCTGTTTTACGCTTTTCATTACACATTTGTGATGAAATTGTTTTCACAGCCGTAGAAATTGCAGAGCTTGCTTCCGCCAAATCACGATCAATTTGATCATCTTTATTCTTTCTACGTTTGGCAAATTTGTCCATTTCCGGTAGAATTTTTTTGATAGGCTTAAATATAGGTAAACTTTCCAAATTTTTCGAGCTAGAACTCGTACTTGCTTCCGAAAATTGTATGCTGCTTATACTGCTGCAGTTGGACATGGTACTTGCAGGCCTTTTTACTGATTCGTGATCAATTGTTATCACAGTGTCCTCATTGACTAGTTGTTCATTATCTAGAAATGTATTATTGTATTAGTATTATTGTATTGTATTTAATATCGCTATTACAAATAATAGTTTTGTTTTTTTTAAATAAATACATACAAACCTTCAACAAATTTATTGAGTTCACTATAATCATGATCACAGGACGGTAGAGACTGAACTAAATTTACAGATTCCTTGAATGGCAACAAATTATTTACTTTTGGAGAACTTGTTTTCGATGGAGAGCATATTGACTGATTTAGAGGAATATACGATGATTTTGTTCTGTTAATGAAATAACAAAAATGAAATAAAAAATAAAGTTATGAAAGAAAATCAAATAAATAAAAAAATATTGTAAAAATTAAAAATTCACCGCCGATGAGCTATATGGGGAAGTAAAAACGTCATGTTTCGATATAGCTCCCTGTGCGAGATACTGAATTTGGAAGCTTGACTTGGATGTGACGTGAGGAGGTGCAGGCGTAACGGACAATCACGTAAAGAATATCTTGAGAAATTACATACAACTAATAATGTATTTAACACACTAAACTAAATATACAAATAAAATGACGTTACGTTAATTGCAGTGATTTTCGTCGATGAAGCAAGCGACTTCAAGACGATTCAACGATATTCCACGAGCGATGGAATATAATTTTCTAATTGCGATTGACGTGCGGTTCTCCGAGAGGTATACTGCGAAAAAAAGGCCACCGACCCTCGAGCGCTGAGCTTTTATAGAGAAAAAACTCGAGAACTTTCGAGACAATTCGGAGAGACGTTAATCTCTGCTTTCTTTGTTTTTCGTACATTCACCTGTCGACCTTTTCCGATCGTTGGAAATCGAAGGTGATGATTGTTTATTAAGCGTCTCTCTCCTTGTTTCGAAAGCTCGCCCAATCTCAATCGATCGCGATGGTCGATGAGATGCGCGCGCTGCGGAGCGCCGCTCTCTCTCTTAAAGCGCGACAAATGATCGACGAAATGATTTCGTACACTCCCATTCTTTTACTGGTTTATATTCAGAACCTGACGGGGGCAACTTCTGTTTTCTGTTTTCTCTAACAAACATATCCCTTAATGAGGACCAACGTTTTTCAATTGCTTCAGCTGTACAAAAAACATTGTATTATGATTTTTCATTATAAATATAATAATGTGAAGAAAAAGAAGTATTAACCTGACATATCCATGTGGTATAAATTTTTCAAATTTTCACTTATTTTTGACCATATTTCTTTTTTCTGCATGATATTTTTAAAATTGAGGTCCGATTTATCATATAAACATTTATTATCACGAACAAAATCAATAATAATTTCATCAACACAGGTAAACTCCATTCTAACCAAAAAATACGCGTTACAATAATAGGTTAGTCCGGAAAATCGTAAGTCGGAAAAGATGGGACATGACCATCTCTCTTTACGACAACGACAGCCGACATGCGGCAACTTTATGCGACATCCGACAATCTAGTGCGCATGCGTCCGACATACGACGTATTGTAGATTAGGCTTAAGGCAGAGAAAACATATACGTAATACGTAAGTCGTAAGAGACTATTGTGTGGATACGGAAAGTGCGTCGGACAAAGAGTAATATTAATATATATTAATATTAATGTATAAATATATATATCTTAATTGTTTATAAGTAAATATGCTAAAATAAAATAAAAATAGCTTTGTTCATAAAGACAATGATTTATTTGTCTTTTTCCTTTATCAAAATAGTAATTATTATTTTAGGTTAATCAATATTTTTCTTTGCTATTTCAAAGTACATTACTAAAAAAATATTTTTAAAATAATATCTTTAAAAGTATGATGGTATGAAATACAGCATGTTATGAACCAAATACGATTTATTTATTATTAATAAGACATAAATAATTAACAAATGTTATATATTATTTTATTAGTGTACACTTATATTTATATAGAATATATTTATATAGAATTTACAGTGCTTTAATGAAAATGAAAAATGATGATAAATTTTTAATTTTCGTAATGTACTGGATAAACATGTATGTTTTTTTACTACGTACGTAAAAGAAAACAAATCAGGTGGTTAAATAGGCGATGGCTTGTGAGACCTATTAATGAAATGAGGATTCAAAGTGGAGATTGTGATAACTTTTCCAAGAAATAAAAAATGATTCTGAATTGTTTTATCGTTATACTTGGATGACATTGTTAAATTTTCAACAGTTAGTACAAATAACAAAACCATATTTGACAAAAAAGTCCTCGTGCTTTAGTCCCAGAACTACGACTTTTAATAACTTTAAGGTATTTATATAACTACATATTTCATTTCTAGATGCCTAATAACTACTTTGTACTATATAGTTAATATAAATGTATCATATTTATTATATTTTTCCAGATATCTTGCTACAGGTGACTTACCATTTAACATAGCTTTGGCATTTAAAGTTGATGAATCCACAGTAAGAGAAGTGGTAAAAAAAGTTTGTCTAGTTTCAATTAAAGTTTTAGAACCACTCTTTCTTCACCTACAGAAGAAAATTGGAAGAAATGTCAACATGGATATTGGAGAAGATGGAACATTCCAAATTGTGTAGGTTCTGTTGATGGCAAACATGTCAGATTACGCTGTTCTCCAAACTCTGGAAGCTTATACTATAACTATAAAAAATTTGGTAAATGTTTACATTAATGGACACCTCGCCGATGACCTTGACCTTTATATATGTTGTCAACACCCTGAGTAACTTTTCCTCATAACTTAATCGGCGGTCTCTTATCATTTCTGAGATATTTAAAGTTAAAGTTTGTTTCGAAACGAAAATTTGGTTTGGGTTATATAACGTAACCCAAACCAAATTTTAGTTTTAAATCAGAAATAGGTTTGGGTTAGGTTATATCTTTCGGAAGTGGAGCCCCTCCGTAGGGGGGCGGAACCACAAACATCTATACTATACGCTAGACTGCTAACTCCTATTGTTCCCCTTATGTACAAATGTTGCCTATGAATATGTAATGCGCGGAGTGGATGCGCAGAATAAGCTACGCGATTCTAACCTTTCGAACTCAACCTGTCGAAAAATAATAGTGTTAACACCAAAGGTTAACTGCTAACTACTACAAAGAGGTATATAATTTCTAAATAAAGCACCAGTGGAATCTATTGTGAATAGTAAAGTATGTGTGGCGTCGTGTTAACATATATTTTATATAGTACTGAAATTAAAATTCCGTTAAGTAATTTTAGGAAAATTGCTTAAATTGTAGATAAGTACACATAAAAAATGCCACAACGGTGTGAAATCGTTGGTTGCCCAAGTGCTGCAGGCAAAGACAAACAACACAAAAAGCATTTTTTAAAGTAAGTTTAAAAGAAATATACTATATGTAACAAATATTTAGAAGAATATACATTTGAAAGTTAGATAACTTTACTTCAATATGTGTGCTTTAGATTTTCACAGATAGGAACTGTATTAACGAAATGGATTGAAGCAACCGGAAGGACAAATTGGACGCCTAATACATCTAGTGTGATTTGTGAAATCCATTTCGAATCCGAGTCTTTTAGTAATACAACTTTAAGAAAACGTTTAAAGCCAGATGCAGTACCCACTAAACATTTACCCTCCAGTTGTATGACAAGTAAGATTTCTTTATTCTTTGTTATATTTACATATTATTATTAGTAGAGGTACAATTCATATATCACAATAAACATATTATATACAGAAATACAAATATAATATAGATAATAGATGACGCATTAAAAAAATTAATATAAAACTTATATATAATTATTATATCTTAATCTAGAAAAAAACAGCAAATAAAACTACTTATATGGAAGATAGCGATGATGTTCATTGTGTGCAGTTACAGGGTAAGCATCTCAATTTTATATTTGTATATTATTTTTGTTTTTATTGAAAATTCTTATTTGGTATTTGTTTGCAGAAACAGAAAAGACAGGAATTACCACAAAAGAAATGGAGATTATACAAGAAGCAAATAATGAAATACACACACAAAATGTTACATCCATCATAGACATAAGTATATACACATATATTATTTTTTGTATGAAATAGAAAGAAATTAAATTCCTTATTTATATACAGAGTGTCTCGAAAGGTAAGATCAACCGACTAGGAGGTGAAAGAGGAGCATGAGTAGAATACACCCCTATAAAGCGCTGTATTTTCTAAACCATAGCGAATTCGAAAAAATTTTATTTACATTATATATTCTACTCATGCTCCTCTTTCACCTCCTAGTCGGTTGATCTTATCTTTCGAGACACCCTGTATATATTAAACACTGATTATATATTGTATACACTGATTGTATATATTGATATTCTTATTGTATTTGTTCAATATGTTTTTATTCTCATAGGGACAGAGAAGGCATGTGCAAGTGAAAGTAGAAAACAAAAAACTTCAGATGGAGAATCAGAGAATTTAAAATTAAAACTTCAGAAAATGGAAAAAAAATAACAGATTGAAAACTGTATACATGTATTAAAGAATCTTGAAAAATATCAGGAAAAATTAACAACCAAAAATAAACAATTACAAATATTACGGATACAAGTAAAACGACAGAATAACAAAATTAAGGATATGCTGACGTCTATAAAAAATATGAATATGCTAAGTACGACCGCATATCGCACCCCTAGAAGAATACTATCACAACTCAAAAAATTTAGCCCAAAAATTAAACCCACAGGAGGTATGCCTGAAACGATATCTACGTGGAGGAATAAAAATCATGAAAATTTGTATTTTTTGAGTTGTGACAGTATTCTTCTAAGGGTGCGATATGACATTTTGGTGAAACTTCCTATCATTTATTAAAAAATGAGCAACATATAATGCAGCTAAGTTATCTAATGCTAGACGATACAACGATGAGATAAAGCGGTTTGCTGTCACCTTGCATTATAACTCCCCTAAGGCATATGACTTTTGTAGGTCACCATGTAATCTTTCCTTTACTTTTTTTTATAACCTTCATTTATTTTCTATTTTAATATTTTTTGTGCTAATTTCTCACATGCAATACTTGATATATGCTTCATTAAATAATTTACTTCTTATTGCTTTATTGCACATTCTTTAAATTTAAACTGTTTCTGTCTTAATGACAATTTTCATTTCTCTTTAATAAAAAAGCATGAATTCAATAGAAAAGCATGAACAGCTAATAAATCATATTACGCAAATAAAATGGCAAAGATTTTAGTCTTTTTTTATTGTTCGGTTATATATTTGTTAATTTATTTTTTTGTTATAGAACGGTTCTAACTATCACATCCATCGGCAATTAGAAACTAAAATTCTTCTATAGATGGTTCACCAGGTTTTCAAAAACAGATTCTGGAAGGATTAAAAAAATTTCCTGAGCAAGATAAAGATTGTAATTTAATCTTCGATAGTATGGCAATCAGACAGCAAGTACTATTGGATGAATATACCCATCGGTTCGTTGGATTTTGCGACTACGGTAATAATATAAGCTTAGAAAATAATGAAAATACAGCTAAAGAAGCTTTAATATTTATGTTAGTCAGCCTAAATTGTAAATGGAAATGGCCTATAGCGTATTTTTTTAAACATTCGATAATTTCTACGGTATTAAAAGAATTGATACAGACGGCTCTAATTTTGACTGCAGAAGCACAATTACGTGTTCTTTCGATAATATGTGATGGTGACAGTGTCAATTGCTCTACATTGAGAGAATTAGGATGCAATATTCTTGTATATAACTTTGCAGATCTAGAAAATTCTTTTTTACATCCAACACTTAATTATAACATTCATGTTTTATTAGATCCGTGTCATATGCTAAAATTAGCTAGAAATGTTTTAGCTGAGTATAAAGTTTTTTACACCGCAGACAAAAAAATTGAATGAAAATATATAATTGCGTTGCATAATATTAACAGCTATTAACAATGAAATTTAAAAATTAATTAAATGCTCAATGTATCAAGTGACAACAAAATAAATGAAAGGCAAGTATGCTGCCAATACATTGAGTGCTTCTGTGGCTAATGCAATAAAATATTTAAAAAATAAAGGTGTGAAAGAATTTCAAGACTGCGAAGCTACGGTAAAGTTTATTGAAACTGTAGATTGGTTATTTGATATTTTAAATAGCCGAAGTCCGTATGGAAAAGGTTTCAAAAAGCCGCTTACAAGAGATCGTTTGGTCCACTTAAAGCTTATGATACATGAAAAAATAAACTATTTATTTAATTTAAGAAATGCAGATAATAAAGAAATAGTAAAAACAGGAAGAAAAACTTTCATATGTGAGTTTGCATCAGCAGCAAAGACAATTTTAAATATAGCAGAAAATATTTGTAATAGCAGACAATGGTGCAAATACCTTTCAACCTATAGATTCTCACAGGATCATTTAGAATTACTGTTTGCAAAAATTAGAAACCGGCATGGTAAGAACAACAATCCAAATTGAGCGCGTCGCGAACGCGAAACGATCGGACGCGCGTTGAAATGTCGATACAGCCCAGCGCTGAGCTCGGAGTGGGCGTTACGTGATTTCGAAAAATCACTGGAGGAGCGGGTGGATGGAAGAAAAGAGAGAATCTTTATGAATGTTCACTCCAATGCACTTTTTATTTCATCACAACAATTAAGACACAATTAGAAGCCTGAACAATCGGCGCGCGATGACTGATGCGATATGACAAGGAAATCGCAAACGAGATTAATCCGACGGTCGAATTTCACGAACGGAAATCTTCGATTGTCCGCTGTGTGTCTGTCTTGTCTTTTACGCCGCGGCGGAAATCTTGAGGAGCATGGAACGTCGCGCCCGACGGTGTGGAGATCTTGTACGCGAGAGCGGCGGAGATCTTGTCACGAGGCAGAGCGGAACTCGCGAGCGCGACTGCGCCGTCGGATTATCGAACACCGCGCGCTGAGAGCTCTTGATGCTCTCAGAACAAAAAATAGAAGAGAAAAAAAAAGAAATGTTACAGTTTTCACTAGAATACACAGAATTAACCGAATTGCACAAATGGGTTGATGTGCAACGCACGCACGGCAATTACGACGAGAGGCGCACAAAATTAAACTATGACTTCACAAAATCTACACGATCGTGATTATCGCGAGATCGAAGGCCGGAGCCGTGAGCGGAGAATCGGAGTCAGATCCGCAGGATCAGATTTAGAAACGCGTAAGCGAGTCTCCAAAATCGCTAGACTTCGAGAGAGTCTGATGATCGCGTGAAACGCAAGTGATGATTCGCAAAGATCGCGACTGCCGACGGAACGAATCTTTTCGCAGGCGGAAGCAGAGGCTCACGACTGACTATTCGGAGATCGCACGGAGGCCTGTCGAATTTCAGTTTGCCAAAAAAAGAGACAATAAGAACGGCGACTATTGGCTAAACTCGATCGGATGATCGTCTTATTTGCTCGAGCAAATTCGCAAATAAAGAAAAAACCGAAGAAAGCGCGAAAACAGGTGACGAGCACAATAGTCCCGTGTCGGAGGCTAAGGTGTTCGCCGCTTACCATGCGCCCTCGGCGTGACTTACGCGAACGCACAGATCTGTTTTTCTCTCTCGAAGTTTAGCAAACACCTGCGATCGAGCCCGAATCCGAACACAAATGTATTACAATTTAAATATGCTCTGAGGCAAATTTTCATGCGCAATAGCATTAAAAGTACTAGTACATTTTTAAATTGTTTGGAGTTAGATAGCAATCCAAATTGTGCAGTTTTTGATATTGTGTGGAGGCAAAAAGAAAGAGAAAATATGTTCTTATGTTTAGCGACTGACATTACCGAAACTGAATTACCTGACAAAAATGAATTACCTGCAGAATTAGTACTGCCAGAAAGTTTTGAAATATTGAAAAGAAACATTATATATTGTTCGCGAGAATGAATTTGAAGCGTTCAGGGACGTAACGAGAGAAGGTACAGACTAAACGGACACAATCACGTAACAGAAGTTCAAAATGAAATTATACAAAACCAATATATATATATTTAACAAAAACTGTACACTAAATATACAAGACTAAATGACTTTGGTAATTAATTTGCAGTGAATTCGTCGATGAAGCAGGCGACTTCAAAGGCAATATAACTATATTCCGCGAGCGACGAAATATAATATTTTATCGAAATTGACGTAAGCTTTCTCCGTGAGTGATACTGAGCAAAAGGCGCTCAGTCGTCGAGCGCCGAGCTTTTATAGCAAAAACCTTCTAGCGCTTTCGAGACAATTCGGAGAGACGTTAAACTCTGCTTTCTTTGTTCGTCGTATAATCAACTATCGACCTTTTTCTTAGCCGTTGGAAATCGAAGGTGATAATTGTTTATTTTAACGTCTCTCTCCTTGTTTCGTAAACGCGCCCAATCAATCGATCGCGATGGTCGATGAGATGCGCGCGATGCGGAGCGCCGCTCTCTCTCTTAAAGCGCGACTTTTGACTGACGAAATGATTTCGTACATATATTATATAGCAAGATATATAGTGAAACAATTAAAAATTATTGATTGTTATAGTTGTTATAAAAGTTTGATACACAAAGAAGAACACAATTATATTCTTTGCGGTCCTTTTGCTGAATTTGTACGATTTAGTACTGTTACGTCCCGACTCGTGGAAAGGTGAGTCAGCGGGAAGGCGTAACAACTTAAACTCGAGACACACGCTCGGTGACGCGTGCCTTCGAGACGAACGAACGCTCTAAGGCCCCAAACAGGTAAACGACCGGAAGGGTCGCTATTACTCCGTTAACGGGCAATTCGTTCAGTGGTCCCTTTTTGGTCAGAGAATTTAATTTCTTTTACGCAGGACGGGACCTTGCGCGATCTCGGAGCAGGGAATGAGAGTAGGTTATCAAAATGATTCTGAAATCTTTGATTTATATTAAAGTTGCATTTATTTTATCCAACATTCTTGTTTAAAGAAAAAAAAGAAACCGTAAGTGAAAATAATCGCTACGATAAATTAATAATTGATACATTAATAAATTACATGTATACATTAAACCTCCTTATCTAAATTTTTGGCGTGTATGTATGGATGTTTGTGTGAATGTTCTTTGTGGCGGGTGTTACATAAGTTCGGAGGTCATCGACCAGGATGAGAGGGGATAGACTCTATTATTTACATTGAATCCTGGTCGGTTAGTACAATATAAAATAAATGTACAAAATAAATAAAATATAAATGTGTGTGTATAGGGATTCATGGGATTTCCTCTATGACGACAGTGGAAGGAGTATAGTAATATTCTTTGAAGGTTTTGATAGGGAGGCCGAACGGAAATGGAGAGAGAGGGGTGTAGCAAGGGATGAGAGTGCGACGAGGATATAGCCTTATTACCAGATCGAGCTCCTCGAAATCTATCGAATCGGGCCCAATACTGAAAGTTCCCTCTGGTAATGGGAACTCTAAGAAAGGGAATTGTTGTGTTAAATATTCAAAATATCTGTAATCGTTTACTTGTTTGCGAGCGCGAGCCTCCTCTTCGGGATCAGGCGTCTCGTCATCGATACAGATTGTCTCGATATTACTGGATTCAGGAGGAATAAATCTTTCGCTCTCTTCAGGGCGTTGAGGGGAGGCGGAAGGGGAGTCGTCAAGAATAATTATTGACGGAGAGGGGGAGGGGGGAACCGACTGTATCGGTTCGGGAAAGGAAGGAGGACAGAGTTCAGGTGAAGAAATTGAGGAGTATCGTGCGACTCGATTAAATTATGATCGTTTTGACTACTATAGAAATGTAGATAGTTATAATTACTATTATAATTATTATAATCGTTCGGTTGGCTATTATAACTAGTGTGTTGACTATTATCGTAATTAATATAGTGGTTATGTAGATTATTATAATCGCTATTAATATAATTAGCGTGTTGATTATTATAATTGTTACATAGATTGTTATATAGATTGTTATAATCGCTATAATAACTAATATGATTATTAGATTGGTTATTATAATCACTATCGGGACGATTATTACAATTGCCGTTGACGGTCAAATCTAAAGCTGCCGCCTGAGCCCGAGCCAGCTCTTTCCCTATGCGCCGGTTGCGCCGGTTCCGCGAACGTTTTGCGACGTTTCGTAAGTTTCGCCAAACGGGTTTCACTATCGACAAGACAGTAGGTAATTGCTGAGGGAGACCGAATACTTTTATGTAAGGAACAATTCCTGGATTCAATCGCTTAGTAAATTAACAAAATTGATAGTCAACAATATCTAATGACGTTATGCCGTATATATAGATATATACGTAAGGAGGGAAACAATTAGGGTGATAGTTCTGATGGGAAGGGAAAGGCAGGTCGCGAGTCCGCGCTGCTATAATGCAGGAGGCTCGAAACGACGCACGGAGAGTATAGCTGAGTCGCGAGTCCCCGCTGCAATAATGCAGGAAACTCTTAAGCGACGTGAGTCGCGAGTCCTCGCCGCAATACTACAGGAAACTCTTAAGCGACGTGAGTCGCGAGTCTTCGCTGCAATAATGCAGGAAACTCTTAAGCGACGTGAGTCGCGAGTCCTCGCTACGATAATACAGGAAACTCTTAAGCGACGTGAGTCGCGAGTCCTCGCTGCAATAATGCAAAAAACTTTTAAGCGACGTGAGTTGCGAGTCCTCGCTGCAATAATGCAGGAAACTCTTGAGCGACGTGTGGAGAACAGGAGTGGTTGTGAGTTTGGAAATTGGTTTGAAGGGGGAAGATTGAAGTAAGGCCGGAAATTGAAGTTTTACTATAGATAAATAGCCCTAAGTTTCGATTTAAATCCAGGAGTTATTCCGAGGAAAGCAATGTTGCAATAAGAATTATACAATTTTCAGGTGACTCACTACTTGTTGCGAGCGTTGGTATTGAAAATTTAATTTTTGGTGTCAAGGCGGACTCGCTTTTTGCAATAATGTTTGCTGTGGCGTTCTAAGTCGTTGATGTCCAGTGAGCACTGTTTTCAAAGAGATTCACTGCACTAACTCGCGGATAATTGCTACTGACTCTGAATCTTTTTTGAATGTGTTGTCCGTCGAGAAGTTCCCGTTTTATATCTCGTTTTTAGTTCACACCCTCCGTTTTGTCGTTGAGTAAAATCTAACGAATAAAAGCTTGAATCGAGTTTCTTGTGACTCCCACTTACTCCTTTTGTAGGAAAATTTACAAAATCTAACGAATCGGAAATTTAATGAAGTGTCCGCGAATCGAAGGGCTTTCCTCAAATATGTGGGACGTCTTAAGTTTTTTATCGGCGGCGGGCGATTGTTAGACTCATTCTTAGGCGGAAGTGCGGTGATGTTTATTAGTGGTGTAATTCGGCCTTTATTGCTATTCTTCTAGATTCTTCAAAGAATTATTGGTCTGTTTAGGTTTTTTGGTCTCGCCTATTGTTCTCACTGATCTTCTGTTTATGATCGCATTGTTCCCTATTTCGTGCGTTTCCGCTATAGCGTTCGCGTCGGTGCATTTATTAGTGGTGTGATTTCTAAATTCTCTCTCTCTCTCTCTCTCTCTCTCTCTCTCTCTCTCTCTCTCTCTCTCTCTCTATCTTCGGCGGATTATCGATTTACTTATTGTTAGATCTTTTCGGTCTCGACTAATGTTCTTGTTGTTGTTCTGATTATGTTTGTATAGTTTCTTATTTCGCTCGTTTCCGTTATATCGTTCGCGTCGCGTCGATGCGTTTATTAGTAGTGTGATTTCTAAATTCTTCGGCGGATTATCGATTTACTTAGATCCTTTGGCTCATCTTCTCGCTTCCGCCGGTTTATGATATTTAGTTGTTTTGAGAATAATCGCGGCTATCCTGTTGTATCTTTTTTTTTATTAGTTTTATTTTTTCTAAGAAACGCACTTCCGCTTGATCGTGGGAAAGAAAAGAATCGTGGAGCCCACAGGACGTAACAGTACGAATGGTGGATTAATCTTTGCTTCAGAAAGTGTACACAAAGTATTGATGACGACAGAAAAACAAATACAAATAGAAACATTTATATTGACATAATTAACGATAACAAATTTAGATTTAAAAATATTAAACATGTTGTGCCTTGAGGGTTCGGCACAAAGATTTTGGGATCGTTGCTGGATTAGGAGCTGGGGCCCCGGGTCGTCATAGACTCAGATCACTCACTTTTCACAAACTTATATCACTTTTATTTCAATAAATAATTACAGTTTGTCTTAGATCGTGCGTTACCTTATTTTACCTGTTGGTTTGGCGTAACTCGATCTAGCTCGGACTCACTTCGCGTTACGTATACGTTCACTCGCGACTCTGACCGTGATAACGATCCGTATTATGATAATTGACTGACTGACCCCGTGCGCTGGTGCGGCGGGTCTTTTATTCTAAGTTTTCTGGGTCAATTTCGGGTGTGCGGTCAAAGTCCAAATGCAAGCGAAGCAAGTTTAATGTCGATACTCTTCGCTTGCACTTTCGCAAATGTTCTATATTTCGCGTGTGCCTTGCTGAATAGGCATTTCGTAAGTGTGTCGGTATTCGCGTTCTTTGACCTAAATTATTACTTATCGTTTTATTTAGAATTTAGTTTATAGCCTTTCGGGCTATAACATCCCTCCCCCGTTGATAAAGAAAAACGGAGGTTCGAAGTTTTTCTTAAACTAATTTTTTACAATTTATTTGTTTTCCCGAATTTATTGTACAATCGTTTCTTAAAATCTAGTGCTATCGCTTCTTTTTAAGGCTGATCTGGGTATTTTATGTTCGTCCTCTATTATTTTAATTATAGGTCGTCTTATTTTGTATCTGTTTTTTTCGTTGTATTATTATCCAGATTATGATTCCTATTATCGTTAGTGTTATTATTCCGCTTGTCGCCATCGGATAGACGAATTGTTTTGTCATGAAAAAGTTTTGTTCGCTGTTTTGTAGGTTTTTGTCCATGGTGTCTAAATTGACTTTAAGTCTTGCTAATTCTGTGCGGTGCTGTGAAATATTTTCTAATGTCTCGTTGTCATACGTTATTTTGTGGTATTTGGGAGTGTGATATTAATTCCGGGTAAAAATGTTTCCGTGTCTACTCTATAAATTGTCTTTTTGGTCTGTACTGTCATGTCAGCTGTTGTCAATTTACACTCTCCTTTTAAAGTTATTTTTCCCGTGTTTTTTATTATCTCTTCCTTTTCTGCTTGTTCGTCGCATTGTATGGTTATTTTTCGCTCGGCGTTGGTCGAGTATAACCATGTGTGTGGTTGTCGTAATGCGATCAATTTCATTTGAGTCGAAACATAATCTCTTATATTACAGTTGTTTTGATTGTGTTGTCGTATCGTGTATAATTGTACTTCACATGGCGCGTTCGAATTTACATAGTATATCGGTAGGTCTTGTTCGCATACATAATGTGAATTAATGTTATTACATTTTTGGAGTTCGGTTTCTGTGAGTACTAGGTACGTTAGCTTTTCTTTATCGACGGCTATTATATTTTTTTCGACTTTTATGTACGTGAATACATGATTAGAGGAAGGTATAGGAAATTCGATTATGTTTATAATATCGTAAGTCGGTTGCGAAATTAGGGGGAAACGCAATACGGTATAAATAGTTGCTTTGTCGCAGTTTGCGCTTATTGCGGTGTGTTTTTCTATTTCTAACCAGTCCTCGGTATGGATTTTAAATGGGAAATATGCGCCTTGCGGCAATTGCGGTGCTGCTTCCTTTAGGTGCGCTATTATATTTTTAATCGGCATTAATCTAGGGTGCATTTCGCCTTTGCGAATGTACGTAAAGTATTCTATAATATTTTCGGCGTCTCTTATTAGTTCTGTCATTATGGAGATAATGATCGTGAAATGTTTGTTTATTTCTTCTTGATTATGGTATTCTGTTATGCGTTTTTGTAAAAGTTTCTCGTTATGTTCGATTACGTTCTCTATTTTATCGAGATGCGTTATCGTTGTGTTTAGTACGTTTATTTGGTTCCGTACCGCGTGTTGTATTGTTTGTTGTTTGTTTTCTAGTAAGTGTACTTGTTCGTTTATGTGTTTTTCGTCGTTTACGTCCATCGTCCCGAATAGTGTTCTCGCTATTGTGCCTATTCCGTCTATTAGTCCTCTACGTGCGTTAGTTGGTGCTTTGTAAATAGTATTTATTTGTGTCATTAAATTTTCTAAATATTCGGCTTCTCTTTTTGCGACGTTGTTTAAGTTGACGCAGGTGTTTCTTCGATAGTGATTTTGGAAATTTATCGTGCTGCATGTGATTTCGGTTTGTTGTTTGTGCTTTTTTATCTGTTCGTAACGTCGGTTTATTTGGGTCAAGTCTAATCTTATAACTAGCTTCCACATTTTCCTGGAGTAGTGTAGTTGTCCGATTTTTTCATAATGTATGCCTGGGTGGTTGTCGAATTCTTCGATATCGTAGTGGCGATTCGTCTTTTGCCATTTCGCAAGTGCTGCGTGGGCGTATAATATGAGTATCCTGTAATGATGTATTTTATTCTTTTTTATTATTTTTGATGGATATAAATTCTTTAAGTATTTGTTTTTTGTCGGATAGGCAATTTTTTTTTTAATTTTTTTTGAGGTGTTGTTCGAAATGACTGCAAATTCAGTCAAAATTCGTGCAGTTTTCTAATTGCGATTTTTCGTAGTCTATAATTATTATTTGTATTTAAGGTTCAAGCGATAAATCTGAGCGTGACTTTCGTTGTTGTTCTACCTTTGTTCGTCACAACAAAAACTCAGTGCTGTCGATTGTAAATAATCAAGTTTCAATAGATAACGAACGATTAAACATCGTTTGTCGAGAGACAACAACGAAAGTCACGCCACAAAATAAACTTTATACATCTCGAGAGATCTGGACCTTTCGAGAAAAACAGCTTGTATAAAAGCGGCCGTCGCGCGCAAATCGAGGCAGATCGCTTTTGCACTCGCAACCTTTATCGCAGTCAAATTCATCTCAGCTTTTCACAGTTTTTCTCATCGAGAAGTCGCTTGCTTCGAAAGTACTTTCGGCAATTCGCGCTTGCGGATATCGCTTACTGCTACTTGCATTTAATAGATAAAACCGACCGTGTAAATAGTTTGTACATATTATATTATATATTTTTTTTTGTAGTATAATAAACTGTATTTATCTATACATCACGTGAACGTTCAAATTCTGTGCCGTCTACTGAACAAGTGTTAATGCCTCTTTATTTTTTAGTCTGTAATTGACTGTCTTTCGTATTGATTGAGATTTTTCTCTTTTTTTTTTAAATTTTTTACGATGGTGTGTGCGGAAAAGCCGATTCGCTCCCGATATTTTGCTTCTCCGCGGGTTGTGGAGGAGGAGGAGGCTCCCAACGGAGGGCTCTTTTTTTTGACGAGATGTCGGACATCTTGTCTCGTCTAGCTGCGAATTATGATTGGTCTCCAGCTAGGGAGTGGCTGAGTGAGGGTACGGGGTGGTTTTACCCCCTTACCCTGTTTGAGCGTTTTTCGATGACGTGGGAGGTTCCGTCGCTTGTGGCGAGTTTTCGGCGTGCCGGATTCCGCTACTTCTCCTTTGATATGATGTGGCGGTTTTTTCTTACTCGTTGTTTGGAGTAAGGTAAGTTTTTATTTATTCTTTATTAATGCTTTCTTTTTCTGTTTTACATGTATGTGTGTTCGCGGATCGTAGTTGTGTTGTCGCGGCTTATTCTATTTCGCGAACGTTGCACGGATATTATTTTTTTTTTATTTCGGTTTTGATTTCTCGGACTTCTTTGCGCTGCTACCGCGGTTTTCTTTTCTAGTCTGCTTTTGACTGTTCTGTAAAAATGTATTTTGTCTGTGCTGATTGTGGTGAGGTTTTTTCGAGGGGGCAAACGTTCCCCTTGTGTCCCTGGTGTTTATGCGGGCCCGTTGTGGGACTGGAGTCGTTTCACGATCCTGTGGTTCGGACTCTTGCGGCAGTATACCGGGGTGGTACTACCCTTTTTTCGTTGCGCGTATCGTTGGACGTGGCCAGCGGTCGACGCACGGTTTTCGAGCTGGTGCCGTGGAGCCGGGGTTTTGTTTTTGATGCCCCGCACTTGGCTCGCTATCGGATACTTGCTCCGGGTTGCTTCCCATGGATGCGGCTTACCGAGTGAGTACTTTTCTTTTTCTTTTTAGTTGTCTATGAATGTTTTCAATCTGTTCGCGTGCATGCGTACCGTTTTCCTACCCTTTTTTTACCGTGTAGTTAACATCGGAATTTTTCTCGATTATTGTATACGGTCCGGTCCATAGCGCATCTAGTTTCTTTGATCGTCCGCGTCGTAGCGTTTCATCGTATACAAGTACTTTGTCGCCTACTTTGAATTTAGTTTCTTTCGCGGTTGTATCGTATTGCTTTTTCGCTTTTATTTTTTCTTCCCTTATACTTTCTTTCGCGTGCTGGTTTGTGGCCCTTAACCTTTTCCATAATTCTTGCGCGTAATCTTCGTAGCTGTACGTCGCTCGCGGAGGTTTTGACAGTGCCGTAGGTATTTCTGCTTGGTGCCCGTAAACTAGTTCGAAGGGCGTGTATCCCGTAGCCATATGTGGGGTTGTATTGTACGTGAACATCGCGAAAGGTATCCACTCGTCCCAGTCGGTCTGATCGGCGTTTATATAATGCCTCAAATACTCTGCTAAAGTGCGATGCGATCGCTCTAATGCTCCATTGCTTTCTGGATGATAGGCGGTCGTTTGTATTTTTTCTATTTTTAGTATTTTACAGGTATTTTTGAATATTTCGCTGAGGAAATTTGTACCTTGGTCCGTTAGAATTTTTTCTTGGATCCCGTGTTCAAGAACTATTTTTGTCACGAATTCCTTGCTAATCGTGTTCGCTTCTTGATTTGGGATCGGTATCGCCTTATTGAATTTTGTTAGACTGTCTTGGAATGTGAGCAGGTATTTGTTTCCTTTTGTTGTTACGGTTAGCGGTCCGACTATATCTAATGCGTATTTCTCGAAGGGTTTATTAGGCGTGTCTGTAATAATTAATGGCATCTTTATTCGTCTCGACAATTTATTCTTTTGGCAAGATTCGCATTTTGAAATATATCGCTCGACATCTTTAGTTATTCCCGGCCAATTATAATTTAGTCGGATTCTTTTTAACGTTCCCTCGATCCCTTGATATCCTCCTGTGGGTGCATCGTGGTATTCGTAGAGTATTTGTTGTTTCTCTTCTTTTGTATATATTTTTTGTGGGTCGTCGGCGATTTCGTTGTCTTCTTCTATCTTGAAGATTTCTTCTTCCCCTTTTATATCGTTAGCGTCTTGAATTACGTGTCGGCTCAACGCGTCGGCGTTCGCATTCGCTCGTCCTGCTTTGTGAATGATTTCATAGTCATATTCCTTTAGCTTTAGTCTCCAACATATTAATCTCGATCCGGGATCGGCTACGTTGAATAGCCAGATAAATGGTTTATGATCTGTTATTATTTTAAATTTTGTTCCGTAGATGTACGGTCTGAAATGCTTTACAGCCCATATTATAGCTAATAATTCCTTTTCAGTTGTATTATAATTTTGCTCCGCGCGAGAAAGTATTCTACTGGCGTAAGCAACGGGCCGGTCATTGCCCACCGGTCCCTGTGACAGCACGGCTCCAATTGCATAGTCAGAGGCATCAGTGGTCACGTTAAATTCTTCGCTGAAATCTGGATATTTTAGCACTGGCGCCGTCATTAATTTTTCTTTCAATGCGTCAAATGCATTTTGTTGTTCTGCCGACCATACGAATTTTTCGCTCTTCTTTGTTAATTTTGTTAACGGTTTTGCAATTCGCGAAAAGTTTTCTATGAATTTTCGGTAGTAGCCTGCAAGTCCTATGAAAGATTGGATATCCCTTACCCTTTTTGGTGTCGGGAAATTTTTTATTGCGGTTAATTTCGATGGGTCCGGCATTATTCCGTTTTCGGATATAATGTGACTTAAATAAATTACCTCTTTACGCAGGAATTCGCATTTATCCGGTTGTAGTTTCAAATTGTTCTCCCGTAGTCTCCGCAGTACTTCCGTGAGTCGTTTGTTATGATTCTCTAAACTGGATCCATAGATTACGATGTCGTCGAGGTAGACTAGACATCTGAGCCCTTGTATCCCTGTCAGTACTGAATTCATCAATCGTTGGAAAGTTGCGGGTGCATTTTCCAATCCAAACGGCATGCGATTGAATTCGTAGTGTCCGTAAGGGGTTGAGAAGGCTGTTTTCTTTTTATCGTTTTCTGCCATCGGTATCTGGTGATACCCCGATGCTAAATCTAACGTGGTAAAATATTTGGCGTTCTCTAATTGGTCAAGAATATCTGTGATATTTGGTAGCGGGAATGAATTGCCTATTGTTAGATTATTTAATCGTCGGAAGTCGACTACTACGCGGAGTCTCGGTTTTCCGGATGCGTCAGGTTTTTTCGGCACTACTAGCAATGGTGCGTTTCACTGGCTAGCGCTTGTCCTGATTATTCCATCTTCTAGCATTTCTTGTACCTGTTTATTTACTTCCGCTTTATGTTTCTCGGGAAGACGATACGGTTTCATATTAACCGGTGAAGTGTCGGCGCGCGTGGTTATCGCGTGCTCGATAGTCGCGGTGCAAGACAGCGGTTCTCCACTTAGGTAAAATGTGTCATTATATTCCTCGCATATCCGTTATATTGCCTGTTTTTCTTCGAAATTTAAATGATCGGTCCGTAGTAGTTGTCAAATTTCGCTGTTTCGTGACGAGTAATTTCGCGTTTTTTCTAGCTGAATCGTGTAAATTGCGTGCGAGTTGTCGGCGTCTAGATCTTCTATTTTAACTAGCGGCGTGCGAATTTCTATTGTCTCGTCGGTTGTATTTATTACGCTGATTGGACATGAATAATTCTGCGGTTCGACTAAGCATCGTCCGATATAAATTCCTGGCGCTGTTTCTTCCGCTCGTATGATACCTATCTCGTTGCGGTCGGTCGCGGCTTGTACTATGGTTTCACTGCGTGGTTGTAGTGTGATTTTATCGTACGGCAATAATTTTAGTACGGCGTTGCCTATTTTCAATTCTCGTTTTTTGTAGTCACATGGAACCTGTTGTTTTCTGAGGAAGTCAATTCCTAGAATTTCCTCGTATTCCATCGGGAAATCGTTTCTTACGACGTAGATCGCGTGTTTGATTTTGCGACCGTCTGAGTCGATTGTTGCGTACATTTTGCCTATAGTCCGCGCCTTATGTCCGGTTATTTCAACTAAGATGATTTTGTCTTTATAAATTGCGGTCTCACCCTTCAGTTGGTTAACTTTTATTAGCGAGATAGTAGCTCCGGAGTCGTATAGCATGTTTGCTTTACCGTTCTTGGTTTCGCGGATCGGTAGAGTGATTAAATCTAATCCGGTTGTTCCTCGCGGAGTTCGTCGTATGTGTGTCACTTGGTATTCGAGCGCGCGCGTCGGTTTACTTTTTTCTTCGCGTTCTTCGTCGCTACTACTTTCGGTTTCCGAATTTCTTTTTCGCGCCTAATAGATTTTTTGTTCGCCTCGTTTTTTATCATTTGGCGATGTTTTATCGCTGTTGTCCCGCCTTGGTTGGTCCGATGTTTTCGGTTTCGGTCGTCCGTTTAGTGCCCAGCATTCGTCACGAGTATGCCCGCGTTTTTTACAATACTTGCAAATCTTTTCGACCGTGTTTACGTGCGATGTTTTATCCGGTTTCGGTAGTGCGTATTTGCTACTGCGGCAATCGCGTCCGTAGTGCCCGGTTTTTCCGCATTTATAGCATTGTGGTGCCGTTCCTCGATTTTGTCGTGAGGGGTTCTGTTCGGCTCTACTTCGATTCGAAAAATTGTGCGTTCGCGACGTTGTTGATCCTATGAGTTTTTTTTCCGCGCTCGCGCCGGTTATTGCTTCCTGTAGCGTTGTGTACCGCTGTGAGCGGACGAGTATTTTCAAGTCGTCGTGTAGCCCGAGTTGAAAGTTTAATAGTGCCTGCTTTTGTATTGTTTCTAGTATCGCCCGTTTATGCGCGGCGGAATGATTTTCACCTTCAATCATTGAATCGTATAATTTCATAGCGAGTTTATCAGCGCGTTGTCCGAATGTCTGTGCTGATTCGGCGGTTATTTGTTTCAACGAGTTGAATTCGAGTTGTAAATGCGCGGTGCTTTGTTTGCTTTGATAACATGTCTCGAGTTGTTGTTTTAATTCCTCGTACGTTTGTATGTCTCGCGTCTCGAAATCTTGCATGGCTTTTCCCTTTAGCTTGGTGAATAAAATTGCTTGGACTAACGATTCTTCTTCCGCAGGGTTTATGTTTTGTATCGCGTGCGTGCTGGCATTTAGAAATTCTTGTAATTTATTTCGCGAAGTTCCGTCGAATTCTGGGATCATTATCCTGGCTTCTTTTAGCGACATGTAATTCGCAGCGGTGCTACGGCGGTTTCTTATGTCGCGCTCGGTTCGCCCGTATGTCATACGATGCTCGTCGTTATCTTGACGGTGGTATGCGTGTGTGTCCACGTTTTCTATTCGCGTTACTCGCGTGCTTAGTGCATGGATATCTGCGCGGATTAAATTTAGTAGTCCGGGATTTGATTGTTATCGTTTGGTTCCTGGCGCGCTGCCGCGGGGGGGTGTGCAGCCCCTCGTCTATTTGGTGTCCCAAGCGACCGATTGTTTGTCGGAGTCGAGCTATTTCAGTGTCGACAGCGGTCGGGGGTACATTCGCGACGGATTGATCCAGAGGGGTGTGCGGAGCGGACATGTTGTCTCTTTGCAATTGGTAAATTTCTTCCGGATCGAAGGTATCGCTCTCGTAAGAAGTTAAGGAAAATTCTCGTCGCAATAATACTCGGCTTGGAGTTCTACTTTCATACGGTCTCGTGCGTCGCGTCTTGTTTTGGTTTTCGTGGGCGTGGTCAGTCGTGTTGTGTGCGAATAAGCTAGCGTCGAAGCTAGTGAATTGGAAGTTCGCTAACGACGTTCTCGGGTAACGGTTTGGGTTCGCTATCGCTTGAATACTGTGATTCTAAATTTCTCTTTCGAGGTTTCGGGGCGTCTGGAGTGCTCTTACAATAGTGTTAGCCTCGCAGGTTCGCTATGCAACCACGATCGGTTCGCTATCGGCGGTTTCGGAACGTTATTACCTTCCGACATTCACGCGGTATTACAATTATAATGTTCGGACTTACAGTATTACGGCAGCTCGCATATTCGCTCGCGGTATCGCTCGGCTGCTGACGCTGCGTTTCGTCGGCTGGCTGTCCGGCGTTGTCAGGTGAGACGGCGGGTCGTCGTTCGCTGTTGCTGCGCTGTCCGTAACGTTGTCGTAGGTCGCGTCTGCTGGTCTGTTGACACTGGCGTTCCTACTCAGGTGTCCGCTGCTTGGCCGTGATTTTTCTCACTGCTCTGCTTGTGTTGTCCGCTTGGCTTGGTTCCGTCAGCTGGTGCACTGACGTGCCTGTTTAACGCTATGGTTTTTTACAGGTCTTAGAGGACACGGGTCTGGTGACGCTCCTCCAGTAGCAGATCCCACCGCTGCCACCAATGTTGTGCCTTGAGGGTTCGGCACAAAGATTTTGGGATCGTTGCTGGATTAGGAGCTGGGACCCCGGGTCGTCATAGACTCAGATCACTCATTTTTCACAAACTTATATCACTTTTATTTCAATAAATAATTACAGTTTGTCTTAGATCGTGCGTTACCTTATTTTACCTGTTGGTTTGGCGTAACTCGATCTAGCTCGGACTCACTTCGCGTTAGGTATACGTTCACTCGCGACTCTGACCGTGATAACGACCCGTATTATGATAATTGACTGACTGACCCCGTGCGCTGGTGCGGCGGGTCTTTTATTCTAAGTTTTCTGGGTCAATTTCGGGTGTGCGGTCAAAGTCCAAATGCAAGCGAAGCAAGTTTAATGTCGAAACTCTTCGCTTGCACTTTCGCAAATGTTCTATATTTCGCATGTGCCTTGCTGAATAGGCATTTCGTAAGTGTGTCGGTATTCGCGTTGTTTGACCTAAATTATTACTTATCGTTTAATTTATTTAGAATTTAGTTTATAGCCTTTCGGGCTATAACATCTATAAACACTATTAGGCATGACTTGGCATTAGATAATAAGATATTTTCTGATGTATTATGCGATATCGAACCATTAGAGATGCCTCATAAAATACGATTAATTAACGCGATATTCTACAGATATTTAAAAATTAGATTATACAGTTATAGTAAATTTTTTGTACAAAAAATTTTAAAACCAGACAGAAAACAACATTGTTTAACCAAACAAATACTTCTTTCTAATGAATAATAAAATGAAAAACAGTAATCATTAATTAAAATATGTCTTTGAAAAATATTAATGTACTTTTGTAAGCTAAAGTGTAAGTTTATTTATATATTAATATTATACTACTTATCTGTTTTTGTACTTTACAAAAGTAGTTTTAAGATATTTGGAAATTATGGAAGTAGTAGAAATTATAACTATAAAACAAGTCACACATATAACGATGCAAGATAATGTATAATTTTACAATATCTATATATAAGATTATTCACACAATCTTTGTATGTATAATAAATATATAATTTAATCTATGTTTATTATCTAATCGAACATATACACATATATTATTTTTATTCTTTCTAATTTTCTTGTATGCGTTAACTCTGTTTAGGTATTTGAATCGTTTTTTATCTTTATATAAATGGGGTTAATTAGTATTTTCACTATATTATATTTGCCACATTATATTATTAATTAGTATTTTCTGATAAGTTTGCAAAAAACTAATGAATAATTTTCCTTTACCAAATTGTTTGTACTTAGATCGTATTACACTATAACACATTATAGTAATACTGAAAACACGTTATTATAATATTTTTTATTATATTATTGTTTGATTATATTTATTTTACAATTTTACATAGCATAAAACTTTCTTGGTCTGTATTATTTGTGCAATGCAAGATATATAAAAGTATATAAGATAATATTCACTGCGCATGTGCTGGTAGCTTATTCTGCGCATGTCATACATAATTTCTTGCAACAGTTAAGAGACGTAGTTAGCAGTCTAGTGTATAGATGTCTGTGGGCGGAACCCACTGCGTCCACGCACATACTTTACAACGCAAAGCGAGGCGAAATCCATCCCACAATTGTTGTGTGGGTGGGAAAGTTATGTGTGGACGCAGTAGGTTCCGCCCCCCCCCTACGGGGGGGCACCACTTCCGGAAGATATAACCTAACCCAAACCTATTTCTGATTTAAAACTAAAATTTGGTTTGAGTTAGGTTATATCTTCCGGAAGTGGAGCTCCGTAGGGGGGGCGAAACCCACTGCGTTCACGCACGTATTTTGCAAGACGAAGAGAAATTCACTCTTAGCAATGGCTAAGCTTATGTTATATAACCCAAACCAAATTTTTGTTTTGAATCAAACTTTAACTTTAAATATCTCAGAAATTATAAGAGACCGCCGATCAAGTTATAAGGAAAAGTTACTCAGGATCATGTCCTTGACAACATATATCAAGGTCAAGGTCATCGGCGAGGTGTCCGTTAATGTAAACATTTACCAAAAATTTTATAGTATAGTGTTATTGGCAGTAGCTGATCATCTATACAGATTTACATTGGTTGACATTGGCGCATATGGAGGTAAACAATAAGAAATTAAAAATGAAAACCTACACATATGTACTATAATAATTTATTTATTTATAGGAAACTGTGACGGGGGCATTTTCAATGAATGTGATATAGGAATAAATTTAAATAATAATTGGTTAAATTTATCAAAAGAACAGATAAACCTCCCTGACAGCAATTTAAAAACATATACTTGCTTTGTGGTTGATGATGCTTTTAAATTATCAAAGAGAATAATGAAACCTTATTCCAGCAAAAACTTGATATATAAACAAAAGATTTTCAATTACCGACTTTCTAGAGCACGGAGAACAGTTGAAAGTGCTTTTGGAATTTTATCGAATAAATAGAGAATATTCCAAATAGCTATTAGCATGCTACCAAAAACCGCTGATTTAATTCTAACAGCTTCAGTATGTCTACATAATTATGTATTGAAAGAGGAGCAACGCAGTGGACATAAAATATACAGTCAAGAACCCATTTCTAATAATAATGCTAACCAGGTAAAAATAAAAGTGAAAATAAAATAAAAGTAAAATGTGTGTGTAATTTTTCAAAGTAATAATTTTTAATGTGTTAGGGTTCACCTTGGATCAATATGTTCCTGAAAAAGCTGAAAACCAAATGTTCTTGAAAAAGACAATGACGTTATAAATGCCGAAGCTCAAAGGAGTATTTTGAGCGATTATTTTGTTTCTGGAAGTGGAGAAGTAGAATGGCAGCATGATTATGTTCAAAGAGGTGTATATGCAGACGAAGATAAATAAATAAATAAATATATATATATATATATATATATATATATATTGTTACGTCCACAGACGATTTAAATCACTATCGCAACGTACGCTCACACCGTCACTCGATCACCGCACTCGCGCCGTAAATAATTAATGCAAATTAATTATGAACTCGTAACTTTAATGTTAAAACACAAAACAGGGAACAATAAAATAATACAGTCAAGAAGAGCGTTTGAGAAATACGTCCGACTGACAGGAAAGCTGTCAAAAGACTCGCGAAATGGCGACCGTTAATAAAATGTCTGACGTTGTTTATTTTCAACCCTCTTGGCAACGATCTCCCGGATACGGCACAGGGGATGAAATTCAGGGCCGTAACACTGCCTCCCCTCTTCCAAAAATTGTCGTCCCGACAATTTACTGGTGCACCAAGATCTTGATCTTAGGATTTTTTCTTGCTTTGACTCAAATTAAACCGAGCAAACGCTGGAACCCATTGATCTTGCTAATTTCAGGGTCTCCTGACGAGTTTCCTTGCTCTACCCTGATCTGCTGATACAGGTTACCGAGCGATTTCTTTTTGGAGCCCATTGACTATAAATTCTTGGTAACACTTCAAAATGGTGTATTGCCTCCAGGAATCTTCAGACAAGAGGGGGGTAACTACTGTGGACCCAACGTCCCCGAAGGGACACCCCAAGTCCCTGCCTCGGCATTCGCCCTATGCCCCACGGGAAAACCACAGATCAAAAACCGTGGGTGAGGCAGTTTTCACTCAAAAGAGTACTTCTGTAGAACGAGTGGTTTTGTCTCAACGTCTTCGTCCACCATTATGTCATGAAAATGATGAAACAACAACAAAACAGCAATAATATTTCTTAATAACATTAATTCTAGAGATCAATATAAAAAAAAAATTTTATCGGGTTCCGAGTTTTATTCTTTTTTTTTTTTTAATCGAAAACTTGCCTTTCATAATAAGGTGCTAATCTATCGGCATGAACAACTTTATTCCGATGTCTATTTGATTTTTGAATCCTAAAAACAATATCACTTAGTTTTTTAATTATTTTATAAGGACCCTCCCAATTATTTTGCAATTTAGGAGCTCTCCCTTTAATTCTCCGCGGATTGAATAACCAAACATTCTGTCCTTCAGCGAAATGTATCTCCCTAGCCTTTCGATCATAACGCATTTTAGTTTGAAGCGATCGCATATCTAAAGTTTGTCTAGCATTATTATGAACAACCTCAATCTTCCTTTTAAGCTTTTGAATATAATCTTTAATTGAATTAACTTCTTCACAGTCCGGAGGACTTCCTCGTAATAAATCTAACGGCAGTCGTGGTTCCTAAGCGAAATACAATTCTGCAGGAGAATAACCAGTGACTTCATGTTTCGAAGAACGATAGGCTAACAAATACAAAGGAACATAGTCATCCCAATCTTTTTGATTTTCTGAAACGAATTTCGAGAGATAGTTCAAAATTGTCTGATGTTGTCGCTCGACCTGTCCATCTGATTGTGGATGTAAGGCAGTTGTTCTAGTTTTTCTTATTCCTAAATAGTACAACACTTCCCGAAAAACTTTTGATTCAAAATTCTTTCCCTGGTCAGTATGAACTTCCACAGGTACACCATGACGAGAGACTATTTGATTCACAAAAACCTTAGCTACTGTTTTGGCTTTAATGTTCTTTAATGGAAAAGCCTCAACCCACTTCGTGAAACAATGTACTATAACTAACAAATACCTATTTCCTGTTGTAGTAATCGGAAGAGGACCAAGTACATCTATTTGAATCCTTTCAAACGGAGTTCCAACATTATAAATCTGTAATGGGGATTTCCCTTTTCCTGAAGGACCTTTCTTTTCAACACACACTTTGCAGGAGCGACACCAATCCTCCACATCTCGTTTACTAGTCGCCCAATAAAATCGTTTTCGTATTTTCTCTAAAGTCTTGTTAATTCCAAAATGTCCTCCTAAAGCAGAATCATGAGCTAATTCCAAAATCTGTCTTATACACTTCCTTGGAACAATAACCTGAAAAACAGTTGATTTTAAATTCGGAGACTCCCACTTTTTAAAAAGAACACCATCTCTAACAACCAATAGATCCCAATACGACCAATAAACCTTAGCCGAAATATCTTGTTTGACAACTTCTTGACGAAGAGGACGTATTCCTTCTTCTTTTCCCTGCAAGAAAATTGCAATAGACGGATCCTCCAACTGATGTTTTCTCCAATTTTGTAAATTATTTTCTTCCAAAATTATTCGTGCAACTACATTTTCTTTTAATTCTATCTTGCTACAATAATTACATCCTTTTTCCGCACATGGCCGCCTCGATAATTCATCAGCATTTTGATGTAAACGGCCTTTTCGATGGATCACTTCAAATTCATATTGTTGCAATCTCTCCATCCAACGAGCTAATTGACCTTCCAAATCCTTGAATGACATGAGCCACCGAAGAGAGATGTGATCAGTGCGAATCAAAAATTTTTTACCGTATAAATAGTGATGAAAAGACTTTATCGATTCTACTATAGCTAATAATTCACGACGTGTCACACAATAATTCCTCTCTGCTTTAGTTAAAACTCGACTAAAATAAGCTATAACCCTTTCCGAACCATCCTGAATTTGCGATAAGACTGCACCTATGCCATGATTCGAGGCATCAGTATCAAGAAGAAGTTCCCCAAATTCATTCGGAAAAGACAGAATTGGTGAAGAAATTAACCTTTGCTTTAACTTTTCAAAAGCCTCTTGACTTTTCGGAGTCCATTCAAACTTAATTTGATTTTCAGTTAAAGTAAACAAAGGTTTCGCTATTAATGAAAATCCTTCTACAAACTTTCTATAATAAGAACAGAATCCTAAAAAGCTTCGTACCTGCTTCTTATTCTGAGGAATTGGCCAGTCCTTCACAGCACGGATCTTTTCTGGATCCGTGGTAATACCTTGTTCAGAAATAACGTGACCTAAATATTTCACCTCTTTGCCAAAAAGAAGACACTTTTTTGGATTAATTTTCAAATTAGCTAAGCGTAAACGAAAGAAAACTTTTTTTAAATTCTCCATCATTCCGTCAAACGATTTGCTAAAAACAACAACATCATCCAAATACACAAGACAAATTTTATATAAAACATCTTGTAGAAGCTTTTCCATAAGACGTTCAAAGGTCGCTGGGGCATTACATAGTCCAAAGGGCATAACCGTAAACTGCCATAATCCATTTCCTACAGAGAACGCAGTCTTTTCCCTATCTTCAGAACGAATTTTCACCTGCCAATATCCACTTTTTAAATCTAACGTACTAAACCAGGAGTTACCTGATAATTGATCGAGGATGTCGTCAATCCTAGGTAATAGATAAGAATCTTTCACTGTGACTGCATTTAGTTTTCGATAATCTACACAAAATCGTATCGACCCATCCTTTTTCTTTACTAATACAGCAGGAGATATCCAGGGACTTTTGGATTCTTCGATTACTCCCTGCTGTTTCATTTCCTGAATAATCTGGTACACTTCTTTTTTTAGATGCATAGGAATTCGTCGAGGAGCCTGTTTAATAGGTCTACAATCATTAAGATTAATTTCATGTTCTAATACTTCACAATTTCCTGCAATCAAATCTTCAGAAAACACATCCTGAAATTCGTTTAAGAAGTCGGCAAAAATTTCCCTTTGAATTGAATCTAAATTTTTAGAGTTTTCTTCAAAAAGCGTTTTCAAGAAATAAGGAATTTTATTTTCCGAAGAAATCATTCGTGAACACGGATATTTAACAAGATCTTCACAAGATTCAATATTCCCGAAAACTGATTCAAAAATTTTTTCCAAACCTATCAATTCAAGAAAATCAGCTCCAAGTATGCAATCATCTGAGATTTTAGCCACTAACATCGGTACATCTAAAGAATATTTTCCTAATTCCACCCTAACAATAACTTTATAATTAACTAAAACATCCTCTCCTGTTGGATATTTTAAGCAATATTTATTAATTTTAAATTGCCGTCTCGGCCCTCTAACTAATTTTTCATTTAAAATTGAAATGTCGGAACCTGTATCTATTTTAAATATACAATTTTCACCATCAACCATTCCTTGATAAATAAAAAGATTTTTATTAAAAATTCTATTTACTTTAAAATAATTATTATTTATTTTTTCCGGGGCATTAATTTCCTTAGTCGGACTTGCCCCGTAAAGTTCGACTAACCCTTGTTTTCCGCTAATGTTGGACATTCTGATCGGAAATGTCCCTGCGCCCCACATTGCCAACATTCTTTCTTTGTTTGATATTTATTTTTTTGAAAATTATTATTATTAAATTTTGTGTGCTTCTCAAAATTTTTCTTAGTATTATTATCTCTCTCCGTTTTTTCCGTCTCCTTCTTTCTTTCAAAATCATTTCCTTTATAATTTTTGTTAAATTTATTAGTAAATTTATCTCTAGAAAAACTATTTTCTTGTATTACTTTAACAGCCATCGCTCTTTCAATAGCCGATTTAAGCGATGCTACACTTTCCAATTGCAGGGTACGCTTTAAAAATTCATCTGATAACGCGGCGATAAACTGCGCGCAAGCAATTTTATCTCTCACCTCGTGAGAGCATTCAGGATAAGCTAAGCGTGACAGTCTTTCCAAATCCGCGCCTAAAGTTGCTAAATCTTCTGAATTTTTTTGTTTTCTGTTAGTGAATTGTGTATAATACGTTTGGGCTAAATGCCCTTCCCCAAAACGCAATTCCAATTTCGATTTTAACTCCTCAAACCTCAAATTTTCAATTTCGAAAATTCCGTCTAATACGAAACGCGCTTGTCCCCTCAAACATGACGCTAACGCAACCGTCTTAACCGATTCGGTCCACGCGTTCGCCCGAGCTATCAGATGGAACTGCGTGAAAAATTCGCGTAAAGGAACACTTCCGTCATAAATATCAGGTTTTAATTTATAACCGAGTTCGTTATTAAAATTTCCACGCTCATTTCGCTCTATTACTCTATTATTAGAAGGACTTAGCTGTGTAGTAAGAAGGATTGTCTCCTGCATCCGTCGAAGCTCCTCATCTCGCTCACGCAACTGCGTCTGGAATTCCGCGCGCTGCCTTGATTGTTCCTCTCGCAGTTGTTGAATTTCGCGAATAGCAGCTTGTAGAGTCACCGCCTCCAACGTCGGCTCCGTAGACGCAATTTGTAGCGGAGTCGCTGCACGGATTCTTTTTCGAGTTGTAACTCCCGTCACCGGGTCCTGTTGCTCAAATCCTGAAGCCATTATCTGCCTGTTGTTGCCGTCGCTTTAATCCCGGACGAGCCCCCAAAATGTTACGTCCACAGACGATTTAAATCACTACCGCAACGTACGCTCACACCGTCACTCGATCACCGCACTCGCGCCGTAAATAATTAATGCAAATTAATTATGAACTCGTAACTTTAATGTTAAAACACAAAACAGGGAACAATAAAATAATACAGTCAAGAAGAGCGTTTGAGAAATACGTCCGACTGACAGGAAAGCTGTCAAAAGACTCGCGAAATGGCGACCGTTAATAAAATGTCTGACGTTGTTTATTTTCAACCCTCTTGGCAACGATCTCCCGGATACGGCACAGGGGATGAAATTCAGGGCCGTAACAATATATACAGGGTGAGTCTGATAAAAAGTCCACCGTGTTTTTCTCGAAAACGGTAATAGATAGGGGGAAGACATCCATTATAAAAATTGTAGGACGAGTAGGGGCACATATTTTGGTGACCTTGAATAACCTTAAATGTCCGTCTTTCACACCAAAAATTAAAAAAAATTTTTTTTTAAACGGAAAGGGATACTTTGTAGTCACTTTATCGATAGTATTCAATGAGCTTAATAACTTTTGTATCAGAGTTTTTTTCGAAAATTCAACCGTTGTCAAGATATCGACAAAATAAGAATGAAAATTTGGAATCAATTTTTTTATTATTTCAAACTGTACTTACTGTAGTACACTTACTGTAATAAATGTTCAAAATGTGCACCATGTTGAGCCAGACATGCCTGTAGTCTTCGAGGAAAGCTTGCTTGTACTTCTTCTAACTCCTGTGTGGTTATTTCGCGAAAAATGTTTTTAATTCTTTCTACCATATTTTCTCGAGTGGTAGGACGTTGAAAATAGGCTAACTCCTTCACTCTTCCCCAGAGGTCAAAATCGATACATGTTTGTTTGTAAACATTCTGTTGAGCTCTTGTCTCGTATTTATTCCCAAGTAAGATGATATTCACATTCCAGTTGTAATAGTACAATCGACAAGTACACAAATCACGTCGCGAATAAAGATTCTTGTTGTTTCAAGTGATCCAATTTTTTCAAAATGTTATATTCTAATCAAGAAGCCTTTGAGATGTTAATGACTTACGGTGAATGCAGACAAAATGCTATGCAAGCGGCTGCTTTGTACGCTGCGCGCTTTCCGGATCATCGTCATTTCGGAAGAAAAGTTTTTACACGTTTAGCAAATCGATTACGCACTACTGGAAATGTTAAGCCGGAGCCAAAACAACAAAAGCAAGATGTGTTAGTTAACAACGAAGATATGTCTGTTGATGTATTGGCCGCAGTTACTGAAAATCCACATGTCTCTACAAGAGATATTGCTCGTGATAGAGGTATTAGCCAATCTTCAGTGTCGCGAATACTAAGGAAAAACAAGTTCCATCCATATCGTATATCACTACTCCAAGAACTATCGCAACATGATTTTAACATGAGGATCCAGTTTTGTACATGGGCTCAAAATAAATTAGAAGAAGATCCTGGCTTCTTCCAATTTGTATTGTGGTCGAAGATGAAGCAACATTTAAGAGTGATGGAACCATTAATAGGCACAATTTGCATTATTGGAACGAAGTCAATCCACACTGGATGAGAACTGTGGATTACCAACACCGATGGAGTGTGAATGTTTGGGCAGGAATTATTGGTGTTCGTTTGATTGGACCATTCTTTTTTGAAGAATCTCTAACAAACTCACCGAGAGGTTTGTTCGCTTCCTTACTGAGGATCTTCCAAATTTAGTGGAAGATATTCCATTATAGGAGAGATAGGATTCGAATGTGGCTTCAACTAGACGGTGCGCCACCTCACTTTGGAATAAATACGAGACGAGAGCTTAACAGATTGTTTCCAAACAAATGGATAGGTAGAGGTGGTCCTGTATTATTTCCTGTGAGATCACCCGACTTAACGTGTTTGGATTTTCACTTCTGGGGAAGAGTGAAGGAGCCTATTTTCAACGTCCTATCACTCGAGAAAATATGGTAGAAAAAATTAAAAACATTTTTCGCGAAATAACCACACAGGAGTTAGAAGAAGTACAAGCAAGCTTTCCTCGAAGACTACAGGAATGTCTGGCTCAACATGGTGCACATTTTGAACACTTATTACAGTAAGTGTACTACAGTAAGTACAGTTTGGAATAATAAAAAAATTGATTCCAAATTTTCATTCTTATTTTGTCGATATCTTGACAACGGTTAAATTTTCGAAAAAAACTCTGATACAAAAGTTATTAAGCTCATTGAGTACTATCGATAAAGTGACTACAAAGTACCCCTTTTCATTTAAAGAAAAAATTTTTTTTAATTTTTGGTGTGAAAGACGGACATTCAAGGTTATTCAAGGTCACCAAAATATGTGCCCCTACTTGTCCTACAATTTTCATAATGGATTTCTTCCCCCTATCTATTACCGTTTTCGAGAAAAACACGGTGGACTTTTTATCAGACTCACCTGTATATGTATATATAACATGTTTAGTAATTATATTTCTATATTACTAATTTATGTATAACAATGTAAACAAATTATCTATTTAAAATAAAAGTTTTTGTGTTAAAACAAAGAAAACACAAAATGTAGTATTTTTACAAAACATTTTATTATCATCATACAAAATGTATGAGCTGAAACTTTAATAGTGATAATAAAAATGTTTTATTAATTGTTTTTATTTACAGTTTATATTTACTAAAACTAATATATATTGATATTTTTTCCCATGTTTCTAATACATTATAAAAAAATTTTATAATTTGATAATGATCAATGGATACATTTCTGTCTCTTTTTACATATTACAATAATTATTCACGTGGAATCAAACTTATTCGATGCGAAAGCGTGCTTTTTAGCAATTTGAAAAGAAATATTGCATTTGTGCAACCTTTTTTATGAATTCTGTAAAATAAAATTGTAAAATTAATATAAATTTATTGATAAATAATAAGTATTAATTTATTTATAAATTTATTAACGTTACTTATAACATTAAATAAAAAAATATACATAACACAAACTTCATCTTATCAACTATTTATGTTATCAATTATTCATCTTATCAACTATTTGTACATTAGAATAAAAATAATAAAGATACAAAGATAATGCAAAAAATACTTTTTGGTAAATTATTTTTTTTACAAACTATTAGGAACTATTTTGATAAATAAAATCTTTCTATGTTAAATCTTTTAGATAAAACAAACTTATCACAAAGAAAAGAAAATCTTTGAGATAAAATATATACAGGGTGTCCGGTAATAATCGCCCCACCCGTCATGTGCAGGTAGAGCAAATTAAACCGAGTAGGAAAGTCCTCTACCGATTTGTGATCTTCGCATAATTAATGAGAAATAAATTAAACAAGGTCAGCCAATCCGCACGAGTGAAAGCGCGCGGCGAGAAGAGACAGCCCACGCGGGGGTCCAGCGTTATGCATCGCTCGTAGCCATTGTAGAGGTCTTCTCCCCGCTTCGTCGTGCGCCTAGCAACCGCGTAAACATTAAGTTATTTCTTTTCGCCGCGCGCTTAGTATCACGTAACAGTGGGAAGTCTCTTCTTGCCGCGCGCTTGAACTCGCGCGGATTGGCCGCTTTTTATAAATAATTTCTCATTCATTATTGCGACGATCGCAAAACGGTAGAGGACTTTCCTATTGGAGCGTTTAACGCGCTCTACCTGCACGTGACGGGTGGGGCGATTATTACCGGAAACCCTGTATTGTATATATAGTATATATAAGCTTATTACAGGAAAAAAAATCTTTCTATGTTAAATTTCAGATAAAACAAGCTTATTACAGAAAAGAAGAAAATCTATTTATGTCTATAGATAGATAGATAGATACTTTATTGGGCCCCTCAGGGTTACAAAATCTCCAACTTCTGCATACAAAGAACAAAAAAATACAAAAATTCCTTAATTCTAACTTAATTCTAAACTTAATTCTAAACTTAATTCTAAACCGCTCCAAACGCACGCGCTCTCTCCGGGGCTTCCGTTTCTTTCGGAGTCAATTGTGCTCCAACTATATCATCATCCATTCCTAAAATTCCTAACTTTAACCTTCCCACTTCTCCTCTTTCCTTATCTCCCCCTCCCTTTCTCTCTCCTTCTTTCCCTCTCTCTCTCTCTCTCACACACACATACACTCTCACCCTCTTACTCTCTCTCCCTCCCTCCCTCACCCCCCTCCTACTCCATTCTTCTCTCTTCCCTCCCCCTCTCCCATTCCCCTCCAACCCTTCCCTCCTCTATCCCTTCACCCACCCCCACCTCTTCCCCATCACCATCCTCCCATCTCCCTTCTCTAAACCTCTCCAATTCCCTCAGCCACTCTTCCCCCACCCCCTCCTCCCCCAGCACCCTCCCCATCATTTCTTGCCAGCTCCCCTCCACCCCCCATCTTCCGCAGTCCTCCCACACATGCTCCCATGTCTCCCTTCCTCCCTTACAAGTCCTACACAATCTCTCTTCCTCCCTTTTCCAATACCTATTCCCTCTCATCCCATTACCTAACCTGAATCTTGCCACCCTCTGCCATCTACTTTTCCCCCAACCCTTCTTCAAATATCCCGGTACCCCCTCCCCTTTAACCCATTTATAATACCACCCATTATATTCTGAAGCCCTTATTTTCTCCCACCTCACCTCTTTTTGCTTACCTCTCTCTGTCCCCTCTACCCTCTCCCACCCAAACTCTCCCTTCTCCCTACCTCTTTCCACTTCACCCAAATCAAAGCCTCTTTCTCTGAAAAAGTCCCTTCTTTCTTTCTCCCAACCCGACAACCACTCCCCCCTTCTCTTCACCTCCTCCCAACACCTCCTCGCCAACTCCCCCCTTTCCCTTCCTCCTACCTCCTCTCATATCCCCATGCTCTTCTCCCCATTCTCCCCCTCAGCATATCCCTCTGCAGTTCTTCCATAACCATATAACCCGGCGTCCCCCAATCCACTCCCAACACCCACCTCAGATATCTTTCTTGCAACCTTTCCATCTTTTCCCTCTCCTTCCATCCCCAAATCTCTACCCCACTACCGACCATACCAACGTATCAAAAAGCCACACCCTCTTCCCTCAGTCTCCTCCAAACCTCCTCTTCCCTATCCCCCATATTTGCTCCAGAATCGCTGCCCCCTCTTTACCCTATCCTTCACCTGTTTTTCCTGCCTCCCATTCTTTTATATAACATACCCCAGATATTTATATTCTTTTACCTCTTCTATCTCCTTCCCTCTCCATCTCCACTTCATTTCCTTAAATCTCCCCCCTCCCTTCCTACATCTCATCATTTTCGATTTGTCTGCATTCAGAATTAACCCTTTCCTTTCCAAATACCGTTCCAATCTCAACAACATACACCTCATCCCCCCTTCATCCTCCGCTAACAGCACGATGTCATCCGCGTACGCCAGTGTATACACTTTTTCCTCCCCCAATCTTACCCCTTCCCAACTTCCTTTTCTCATATCCTCCTCCAAATCAGCTATTAACAAATTATAAAGCATCGGGCTCAGCGGGCACCCCTGTCTCACCCCCCTTCCCGTCCAAAATTCTTCCCCTACTTCTTCCCCCATTCTTACTTTAAAGCACGTTTTCCTTATTACATCCTCGCATCTTTTGACCAACCCCTCTCTCACCCCCCTTTCCCCCAACGTCTCCATCAATCTCCTCCTGTCAACCGAATCGAACGCAGCCTTCAAATCCACAAAAAACAGCACCATAACCCCCCCCTGCTTATCTGCCTATTCAACAAAAAATTTAAAACATATATGTTATCCATCGCCCCCCTACCCTTCCTAAATCCCGCCTGGTTCTGGGGTAATAACCCTTTTCCCTCTACCTCCTCTCTCATCCTCTCCGCTAGCACCGACGCATATGTTTTATATATCGACGGCGTCAGCGTAACCCCTCTAAAATCTGTCACCTTCCTCCCATCCCCCCTCTTCCTTATCGGCACTACAATCCCTTTATTCCAATCATCCACCCACCCCTCCCCTCTCCACAACCTGTTGCACATTTCCCATACCCAAACATTTATCCCCTCCCCCCATACTTCCAGACTTCCGCTGGAATTCCATCTATACTCATCGCTTTCTTATCTCTCATCTTATCTATCGCCCTCCTAACCTCCTCTTTTCCCAGTGCCTCTTCCCTATCCCCCCTTATCTCTCCATAAGCTCCCAACGTCACCTTATCACAGTATAGTAACAACAGTAGGAACACCTCCAAAAAGTTGGTAAATAAATATGGCGACTAGCACAATCAACAATATGGCGACTGTTGTCTGACGCTACTTGACATAACCTAATAATACATGCATGAATTATTAGGTTAGATGCGCATTGTATTATATTACATTTATTTAAGTTTATTTATTCAAAATATTTTTGAAATAAAAAAATGAGTAACAGAAGTGGATACGTATCGATGTGCATTTGAAGATTGCTGTAGTGTTAGTAGTGGAAAAATGGGATTAAAGGAAACTTTGTTCCGATTTCCGAAAGATCCAGAAAGGTATGTATACATTACAAATATTATAAATTATGATTAAATAGGTTATTTGTGTATTATATTGTAATTAGATACATGTTATAATAATATGTCAATATATTTTTTAATATTATTTTAGATGCAAATTATGGATAACGGCATGTAACAGAAAAGAATTATATTCCAAAGATCCTGTTACTCTATATAATAGTTATCGAGTATGCAAGAAGCATTTTACTGATGCAATGTTTTTAAATTATGAAAAGATTCGATTACAGCCACATGCTATTCCCTTTTCAACTGATAATAACATTGGTATATATATATAATAATTACTCTTTAACGTAAATTTTATAGAGCATATTAACATGAATATAACATGTTATTTTACATATGTTTTAATATAATGATTTAAATATTATAGACGAACTAAGTGATACAATGCATATGGAAGCATCGACAAATACAAATATTATGGATATTTCCTTGGAAGAATTACTAGATAAGGAAAAAGATAATTCTTCAGGTACGTTAATATATCAAAACATTTTATATTTTACTAAAAAATAAATTTTGCTACTTATATTGTAAAATGTTATAACTGCAAAATACATAAAATTATATTAATATCTAGGAAAAAGAGATGTAAACATACAAACACTATTGACATTATCAACAACGTCACCCAGGAAATGTCAACTTCGAAAGAAATTAAAACAGGCTGAACGAAAAATAAGAAAATTAGAAGTCATGTTGAAGAAAAAAGATACGGAAATAAATATGGATTTATTAGATGTAGCAGTAGACCAATTTTTTCCACCAGCAACAGCAGAGTTTATAAAAACACAAGCACGTCTGTTTCAAGTTAATGACAAAAGCAGAAGGTACAGTTCTGTTTTCAAACAATATTGTTTATCTTTATATTTCTCCAGCCCTAAAGCTTATAAAGATTTAGCGGTTTCAAAGTTATTTTGTTTGCCTAATCCTATAACATTAAAACGATTTACACATACCATTTATCTAACTCCAGGTATTCAAAATGTGGCATTTCAAATATTAAAAATTAAGACTGAAACATTGAAAGAAATTGATAAATATTGTATTTTATGTTTGGACGAAATGTCTTTGAAAGCACATTTATTCTATAATTTAACTAGAGATAAAATAATAGGTTTTGAAGACGTGGGGTTAGATAACATGTATACTGATAAATTATTGCCTGCTTGTAATGTGGCTGTAATACTAGTCAGAGGCATATGTCAATCTTGGAAACAACCATTGGCATATTTTTTTTACAAATTCTACTCTTGATAGTTCTCAATTATTAAATATTTTGCATGAAGCTATATTAGGTTTAAGAAATATTGGTTTAAAAGTGTTATGTGTCATCTCAGATATGGGTTCTAATTTTGTTAAGCTGTCTGAATTATTACACATCAGTATTGAAAAACAGTACTTTGAAATTAATAATGAAAAAATATTCTATATGTTTGATGTATCACATTTGATAAAAGCAACGAGAAACAACTTATTACGACACAGTTATGTAGATGAAGACAAAGTTACATCATGGCAATACATAAGTGATTTATATAACGATGATAAAAGCAATGTCGTATTGCACCTAGATTAACAGATGCACATATTGCTCCAAACAATTTTCAAAGAATGAAAGTAAAATATGCCACTCAAATTCTAAGTGCTACTGTTTTAGCTGCTCTAAATACTTACATAAGTTTAGGTATATTACCTGCTAAAGCTGCATTTACAGCGGAATTTATAGAACGTTTTAACAAATTATTTGATCTTCTAAATTCTTCAACGCTGTATAATAGTAACCCTAACAAAAAAGCATTTACAAATTCAGATGAACAAAATCTTTTTTTAAACGAAACATTATCTTTTCTGCAACGTGTTAAAGTAATAAGTAAAACTAAAAAAGATGTCACACGTTCAATAACATCAATAAAATGTTGAATTATTACCATAAAATCATTGCTTCAATTGTGGAAAGAATTAGAACAAGCTCAGAGTCCTATACAATTTTTATTAACACGACGCTTTAATCAAGACGCATTAGAAAATTTCTTTGGCGTTGTGCGTAATCAAAATGGCAACGCTTTTAATCCCACTCCAATTCAATTTTATCACTCATTTAAAAAGTTATTTTGTATAAATTATTGTCAAGTAAACACTGGAAACTGTGAAGTAGATAAAGATACAGTATTAGTACAAAGTACTAACTTTCAAGAAATAGATATGTTAACAATTTAGACAGCTGACAATAACAATAATACGTCTATTAAAACCCTTTCCCATATCTCTAACTTTCCAATACTCTCCCTCACCTCTCCACTTCCAATCACGTAGTCTATTACCGTCTGCCCCCTCTCTCCCGTATAGATCCAATTTCCTTTTTCATCTCCAGCAACCCCTCCATTCATAATCTCCCACCCCACCTCTTCCAATTTACTTACTAACAATCTCCCATCCCCATTTACCTTTTTATCCATCGACACCCTTCCCTCTCCCTCCATGTCCCCCTCCTCTCTAACCCCTCCACCTAACTCCCCTGTTCTAACATTAAAATCCCCTTCTATCATCGTTTTAATTCCACTCCCATTTTCTTCCATCCACTTCCTCATTATCTCCAGCTTTTCCCCCATATCACCTCTTACATACACTCCTACCAATCTCCATCTCTCCCCCCCCCCCAATTTCACTACTCTCTCTGACATCCCATCATACTCTGTGCTCTTCGTGTGCTCTACTCCAATCTCCCTCCTGATCCCCACCGCCATTCCTCCCATCGCCCTCCTTTTCTTGCTCTTCTTTCTCGCATGCTGCACATCCCATCTAAAACCCTTCGGCAGTCTCCTCCTAATTTTCTTCCATCCCCTCTCGTCCAACCACGTCTCCAAAAGATAAATTACATCCCAACCCCCAATTATCTTCCAAAATTCTCTATCCTTGTTACCCAACCCTGCCACGTTCCAAAACCCCACTTTGTACCGCCTCCCCTCTACCCTCAACCCCTCGCAACTCTCTCTCGTCCTCCGCGTCCTTCTCCCCCTACTCCTTCTGCCTCCCTGCTCACCTCATTCACCCACCCACCCTTTTCTCCCTCCGACCCCCTTCCCCCTTTCCCATCATTCTATCTTTCCTCTCCTCCCCCCTTCAGTCCCCCCCTCATATTACCTCCTCTATCTCTGATCCCCCCAAGCTTCTCATCCCAGAGAGAACCACCATTCCCCGTTAATATTAATCTTGTCAAATCCCACCCACACCTTGCCTCTCTTCCTCTCTTTCTCCCCCGCAATTTTTCTCAAACATCATCTCATTCTCCTCTCTTTCCACGTTAAGTCTTCCTCTACCCTCATTTCACTTCCTTTCAGTAATCTTTTCTTCCCTATAATCTCTCTCTTCTCCTCCTCACTCCCCAACCGAACCACCATTAATTCACTCTCCTCCGCCCCTCCTTTTATTTTTCTAACCCTCTCAATATGCACCCTCGTCTCCAGCTTTTTACATAACTCTTTCACTTCCCTCCTAGCCTCCTTTCCCTCTGTTCTCAACCCCCTGACCAAAATATTCCTCTTTCTCTCCTCCCTCTCTCTCTTCTCCATCCCCCACTCCAGCTCCTTCAGCCTCCTGCTCAACTCCATCCAATCTCACCCTCCTTCTTCATCTCCCAGCTTCCCTTTCTTCCCTTCCACCTTCCTCAACCTTCTCTGCACATCTTCCAGCCCTCTGTCTAACTCCTCCACTTTTCCTTCCCCTCCCCCCTCCAATTTTTTCTCCAGCTTATCCAGCCGTCCTACTATCTCCTCCTTTTCTTTTTTCCAACGCTCTTCTCTTAGCTTCCATTCCCCCAATTCTTTCCTTATATCCTCCAAACTCACCTCTAATCTTTCCCACCTGTCCCTAGATTCACTAATTAACTTTCTAATTAACCCCTCCAGCATATCCCCGTTCCCTCCCATCTTCCTCTCTAGCGACTCACCGTCTTTTTACTTGCTCTAAACGCTTCTTTGTTTTTCCCATCCTCCTCCTCCAAATCTCTCTTCCTCCTTACAAAATCCTCCAAATTCCATAAACTACTTCCCCGCTCCCTCCCCCCTTTAATACTCTTGCCCGCAGTCTCACCCCAGCCCTTCCCGCCTTTCGCTCCTGCATTTGGTTCCATTTCCTTTTTCAAATTTCGCGCCCTCGCTCAGCCTTAGTACTAAATCCCCGGCTCTCCCACAGATGTCCCCACCTCCCGGTAAAATCTCTCTTCTGATACTTGCCTCGGCCAACCGACCTCAACCCACCGCTTTTTCTCACCACTCTACCACACCCTCCGTACACCCTGCTGCCCTCCCCATCACTACCCTTGACCCTGCACCGCACTCTCCTTCCACTCCACACTCTCTCACTCTCACACTCCACTTACTTCTCCAAAAATACTCTTCTAAAACGCTACTCCAAAAATGCCCTGTCACTCTGACTCTTGCCGGAAACGGAAGCCTATTTATGTCTATATTATATGTAGAATAATAGATAAAATGACTTCTTTAATCATTATTTTTCTGGTAATGGCGCAGTTAAAGCATCCATAATCATTCTCCTTCTTATATTTTTTCCTCTTCTGGAATATTGTTAAATTGTATTTTTATAAATTCCATGAAAACATCATCTGCTGTCGAAACTTTCTTTTCCATATATGTTAAAATTCTATGACTCATTTGAATTAATGTTTGTTCTAACTCTTTTGTTTCGTTAACTTTCCGTTTTTTCATCTTTGGTGCTACATTTTCTTTATTAAAATTTTTGGTATTATGAATGTGCTGCTTCTTTACACTTTCATTTTCTTCATTGCTTGATTCATCTGCAACACTTTGTGACTTATAGGTATTATTATTTTCATCAACTATACTTGGTTGAGATTTTGTGCAATTAGTGTAGCTTCTGGAAATAAAATATAAATGTATATATATATATATATATATATATACATTTTATATATATATATATATATATATATATATATATTGTATATATATGTATATATATATTTAAAGTTAAGCGGATAAATTTAATTCAATAAGTTACTTCACCTTTGTCTTTTAATGACATGGTCTAAAAATGCTAACTGTGAAGAAAAAAAGGAACTCGAGTAGCTTTAGCAGCAGCACTTCCACTTTTCGATTCAGTTTCAACTTTTCTTTCGTCTTTGCTGTATTGGTCTCTTAATGAGATACACCCTTTTGGCAATATGAAGGAGTGTACATGTCATCTGAGCAGAAAAAGTTTCAGATTAAAAGAACTAATACATACATTACTACTATATTATTTTATTAATTACATAATTTCTTGTATAAGTAAAATTTATTACTCACTACAATTCATTTGGATCATTATTTTGGATATTTCAATCCAAGCATTTTGCTTCATTAAACAGTCCTTAAAACTGGCATTACTTTTATCATATAAAAATGGACGTTCTCTATATAATTCAATAAGAAGTTTATCACCACTCTTTTCTTCAATATCAACAGATGCAGGTTTACAGCCATTTTCCCAGTCGTCTGTACTGATTTCGTCAGGTAAATCAGCAATAATATTGCAATAATTTATATGATTAGACATTTGCATTACTCTTAGTAGCACTTCAAAAGTAAATTTTCTGTTTAAGAAACAAATTAAAAATTAGAAACAATCCTATATAAAAAAAGTCATTTGTACCAAGAAGAGAGCGTTCGGAGTCGAATATATCGCACGTATTGTTGCCCCTTTTCCGCGTATATGATTGGTGGTCGATGCCGGCGTTCGCGATCGCGGCGAGTTTCGCGGTTATATTATCATAATATGACAGTTCGTATCGTGTCAGATTAGTAGTGATGATAAAGGTTAAATGTTTTGCGATAGAAGATATTGTGTGAAATATTTTAAAAAGTTTAATAGTATTATTAAAGTTAATAAGTGTGTATTATTTATCGAGTCACACAATCATCGAGTTTATCATTATTTAATAATGATAAACTAAATATATTAAAAATAACTAAACTTCTGACAAGGTTAGTAAATAACACTTAGTACACTTCTGAGCAAGGTTAGTAAATAATCACATAGTACTCAGTTGTGATATTAACGTGCGTATTATTTGTAATTGTATTACTTTAATATATTTAAAATATATTTATAATAATGTGCGTGTTATCGGGTTAGTTAGTATATCACGAGCTCGGTTAATAGTAGATAATATTTTAATAGTAATAATATAATATTTCAATCATCAGATATATTTCTCAATTAGTATTTCACTTTCAGAAGTTTATCTACGTAGAGTGAATTTTTAACTCACTGTCAGAAAGTACTGCCAAATAGTACGAAATCTGCACAAGTCACTATTTTGACGGCGTTAAATCTATTTTGCAAAAGGTAAATGCTTTATTCATTATAATGTATTTGGTCTGTGTGCATAAGTTATACACGGTGAATCTGTCTAAATATTTTACGGGATGGTTTGTATTTTATATTAAAATATATCAAATTAAACTAAATATATATAATATCTTGTAAACCGGATCGCGAATTTTAGAAAAATAATTTTATCTGCAAAAATTACGTTTTACTTGTTACACAAGTAATTATTTACGCACTAAATATTCTGTTTTACAATGTGAAATGAAACATGATAAATAAATAATCATTTATGGTTATTTAAAGTTAAGAAAAAATAATCATTTATGGTTATTTTAAGTTAAGAAAAAGAAAGAAGAAGAGGCTAAGGAAGACAGAGAAAGGCAGAAAAAAAGGAAGCTAGAGAGAGACTTATGTCGGGAAGAGAGAGAGAGGGGAGGGGAGGGGAAGGGGGAGAGGAAGGGGGAGGGAGGGGGAGGGGTGAGGGGAGAAGGGGAGAGAGGGAGAAGGGACAGAAAGAAGATACAAAAAAAAGAAAGGTATGTATTCTCTTCGGTTTTTCATGCGTTTTTCTGCAAGAAATACGTCGTTTTGTTCGTTACATAAGTAATCATTTTACGCAATACGCCTAAATGTGTATTACTATGTTTTACCATATAAAATATAATAAATAAATAATTATATTCTGTTATATAAAGTTAAGAAAAAGTAAGAAGAAAAGACTAAAGACAGCAGAGAAAGAAAGATAGGAAGAAAGGAACATAGAGGAAGAAAGACTTTTTGAGAGAAGTGAGAGGAAGAGAGAGATAAAGCAGGAGATATATAAGAGACAGAGAGAAGAAACAAAGAAAGAAAAGTATGTATTCCCCAAGGCTTTTTCGCGTGTTTATTTCTGCAAAATTACGACAATTTATTCGATGCATAAATAATCATTTGCGCACTGTACGTGTAAATGTGTATTACTCTGTTCTACCATATAAAATATAATAAATAAATAATCATTTAAAGTTAAGAAAAAGTAAGAAGAAGTGGCGCTAAAGGCGGCAGAAAAAGAAATATAGAGGAAGAAAGACTTTGAAGAAAGGCGTTTTTTTTATTCCTCTCGGAATAAAAAAAATCATTAGAAGTTTTTTTTTATTAGAAGTTTTTAAGAGATGTATAATATGTATGTATATACATTAGGGTGGTCCTTATTTTTTGACTTTCGAATTTTTTTCCGCGGCCCCCCTTCCCAGAATGTTTCCAATCCACAAAAAAATAATCCCTGCCAAATTTCAGCTCGATCGGACAACGGGAACCCATGCCCCCGGCTCGTTAAACATTTGAGTACCTTTGTATTAAACTTTTTACACTATCAACACTGGTTTTTAAAGCGTATTTTCCACAAAAATCGGCCTAGAGGACTTTTCTTTTGTTTAACATATGTGTCTTGCTTTTCTGCATCGTTTGAGACCTTATACGTCTCATTTAAACAATTAGGTGAATTGTTAATGACTAAAAAATATAAATAATAAAAAGTTATTGCATTTATTGTTTGAGCTGGAAAAAATAATATATGGGCTACAAAAGATGTAGTAGTATGTTTAGAGCCAAAAGAAGAACAAAAATTAAAAGATTTCATGTCTTTATTAAAAATCAATTTTTGCGTTATATAATAATTATTGGCAACGTTATATAATAATTATTGCAATAAGGTTTCCTTTGTCGAATCCGGGAAGCGGCGGCGGTAATCTTGTACAACTTGTAATAAATATTGTTTTTGGTCTTCGTTTTTAGTAATTAGTTTATTGTAGTCCTCCATTAACTTAACGCCTCTTTCCGCTGTATCGTTGACTACTTTCAATTTGATTACAATTTGAAAACCTTTTTTAAAGGTATCGTTTTCTGACCAGGTTGACGGGTCAGTCTGCATAAAATTCCGACTTATATTAAATCTGTCGAAAAAAGTAGCTGTTTTTGCAGTTACGAAATTTTCGATGCCTTTTTCTAGCACTACAGGAATATTGTGTGCTTTTATAACTACGCGCTTAACACTTTTATTCGTCGATATTTCTTCTAGATTCATAGCTTCAATCATCTTCTTTTTCGTATCTGCGGACACTTTCTGATCAAAGAACGCAAGCGCAACAGCTTCAGGGCTTAAGTACCATAAGTGATTAACAAACTTTCTTAAAGCAACGCGAGATATGGCAGAATCAACGGTTTGGTAACGAACAAGCTTTTTTAAGAATTGCAGATCGTGATTCGGTGCTTCAACAGCAAGAGGCGCACAAAACCAAGCTTGAACATAAGTGCTAACAATAAATAAACAAATGTCAGAAAAGGCACTTCTTTCTTTCGCCGTTAATTTGAATTCATCACGGAACAAGAACATTTTTAAGCTATAAATAGCTTTTGCCATCCACCTTGCATGATGAATGGCTCCCGGAACGCGAAAGAATATTCCTCGAGGGGGAATATCACCGAGGAAAATCATTATCAACTCAAGAAGTTCTCTGTAATCTTCTCGAGGTTGCTGTTCTACTAAATTACTTTTCACAAAATCAAGAATCTCTCCTAAATCGTTTTTCAAGTTTTCGTTAATTTTTGCGTCTTTAATTCCGGGTTTAAATTTTGTTTGATCAATCTGAGACCAGGATTGTTGAAAACGTTTAAAAATCGTTACGTTCGGAACAGTTGATAAAAGAGCAATTTTTTCATCGAAAATGCTCTTGAGAATAATTTCGAAAATATGATGCCTGCATGGTAAGTATAAGAGATCCCTTTCCAGCATTTGTTCTAATATAATGCAAGCACCTTTTAGATGGCCAGTGTTTGACGCTGTTGTGTCACAACATATCGCCTTTACCTTGTCTGCCAGAGCCCAATCATTAAGCAATTCGTAAATCCCGGCGCCTTGTTGCCGTCTCGTACCGGCTTCTATTGGTGGTACTCCAAGCAATTGTTCAATATCTCCGCTTGTAACGATTACGGGGAGTCTGTCAACAGTTACATTATGTTATGTGAAATGTGTCATACAAGGAACAAGTTTTCCATCCCAATGAACTACTACTGCGTCCAAATCGGATTCTTTGAATAGTTTTTAAAGAGTTTCTGCTGCTTCTTTACGGGAATGCTCGCGATGCCGACGAATTGACGATCTGTTTATAACTAAACTTTCTATATCGAGTTCAAAGGCTTCAGCCGTCGCTATTAAAATATGCACCGCATCTCTATCACTAACTTTACATCTATCAAATACTGCAACGAGTTTAGCAGTCATTATTTCACGTCTTCCTCCTTCTTTTCTTCGGCTTTGATGGTCCAGATTCCATCTGTAGTAAATCAAAATGTTCTGCCTGCTCTTGAGCATTGACTTCATCGGCTGTGCTGCTGCTCAAGGATGTCTCCATTAATACAGTTTTCCCTTTAATAAAAAAAAATATTCATTTATATTAACTATGTTTTAACGTCATGTCAATTGAAAATTTTTAAAACTTACGTGCTTCTTTAAGTTCATTAATACTGCTCCGTTTCCTTGCCCATGCTTTTGCTTCCCGTTCTTCTCTTCTTTTCTCCTTTTTAGCATGTTGAAAATCGATGCCACCCATAAACCCCGGTCGATCTTTCTGCCTTTGAGAAGTTAGGAACAGCTTATCTTCTTCAATGATCATAATATCAAGTGCACTTGCATGCGCGATATCGAAGAGGTCATTAAATTTTGAAACAAACTTTGTTTCTTTCTGCTTGTGAGATTCAGTCGCTCTTCCGGCGTGTTTTTGTAAGGTCCTCCATTCTTCGTACAAAGCTTCCAATTTAGCGATGCAATGCTTCACTTCTCTAGTCGGGATTCGCGCTTTCTCCCAGAAAATTAGCACTTCTTGTATCGCCAATCTCGCACTATCTCGTACATTCAATTTTACTAATCGAAGATTGTAAAACAGCACATCCAAAACTTGTTTGATAGATAGCAACTTACTTCCAACAATCTGATGCGAATAATTTCCAATAAGGTATATCTTATCACGCAAATTAATTCTCGAAGTCATTGCCAAAAATTTTGCACATAATATCGAACAGGAAAAATTCCACTGTTAACTCTTAAACTCAGAAGTAAACAGTAAACATACGCCTGATGCCTGCACGCTGGGCTCTAGGTTAAATATAATAGCTACAGTCTTTTGTTTAACAAGGTTTTTTTTAGTTACTTGGAATTATTCAAGGTGGTGCCAATGACTAACAATTACGATTATAATAAAATTATTAATTATTATGTAATGTTAAATTTAAAAAATCGCTTTATTAATAAAAACATGAAATTCATCATGTTTTAAACTCATTTTGTCCTCCAAACATACTATTACAACTTTTGTAACCCATATATCATTTTTTCCAGCTCAAACAATAAATGCAATAACTTTTTATTATTTATATTTTTTAGTCATTAACAATTTACATAATTGCTTAAATGAGACGTATAAGGTCTCAAACGATGCAGAAAAGACACACATGTTAAACAAAAGAAAAGTCTTCTAGGCCGATTTTTGTGGAAAATACGCTTTAAAAACTAGTGTTGATAGTGTAAAAAGTTTAATACAAAGGTACTCAAATGTTTAACGAGCCGGGGACACGGGTTCCCGTTGTCCGATCGAGCTGAAATTTGGCAGGGATTATTTTTTTGTGGATTGGAAACATTTTGGGGGGTGCCGCGGAAAGAATTCGAAAAAAAAATTTTGATCAAGAGTAAAAAACCACCCTAATATACATGTATATACATGTGTATGTACATGTGTATGTTCATGTGTAAATAATATAAAATTTCTATTTCTTTGAATGGATTGAAATGTTTAAATTGTTGACCAGTCGTATTAATACATATTTTAGAGATATGATTTAAAGTAAACTATACAATTAAATCCACCACTCTTTATACATATATGTTTTTTTGTTACAGCAGAACAATCTGCTTAGTAACAATCGTACGTAATTGGCTCTTACTTTTAGAGCCAACAAATCAACGTTAAGTATTATATTAATCGATCGTTTGATTTCACTATATTGAAATGTTGCGTTTAATCAGTTACTATGCGAATAAATAATTTAAGCTGAATGATGAGTTATTGATTTTCATTAGAAGTTTTTAAGAGAGACATAAGAGAGGAGTACAAATATCTCGGTCGTACCGAATTTGTCGCAAAGTTTAATAAAAATCTCTGTGTTCGTCAAGCAATATTACTTGTCGCATCGATCTATCAAAAGCGTTGTTGCAAAGGCGCATTTTCGTTTGCCGGAAATAATTTACGCGATCTTGGATATTTATTACAGCCTTGATTTTCTGGACATTGACAGGTAAATATCAATATTTCCTAATAATAAAACAGAATAAAAATTTTATTATAATGAATAACATATAGAAAAATATATTTGTCCACACATTTGTACACACATTCTGCTTTTTTTAAAAAATCCGATAAATATAATCAGATAAAAAAATATTTATATAATTAAATTGTGTTTTTGATTCGCATATATCACACAGATTTCTTATATGTGCGTTTGATAAATTTTCTATTTTTTCTTATATTATTTAACCCACATATACATATATAGCGTACTTATCATTTTTAACCAATATTTATGCGGTCGTATTTTTATCGTAATTAATTGTATTTTATCGTGTTTTGGTTTATATATATCAGATTTTTTACATATTTAACAAAGTTTCAAATATAATATTTACAAAAACCAAAATTAAATCAACATTTTTCTTGATCATTATATAGATTTTTTTAATAGTCTTAATTGTATCGTATCGTGTTTTTGATTCATACATATAAATTACTTGTAGTCTTTAATCAATACAATAATAAATATAGTCACATATTAATATCATATAGATGCAATCAAGTTGAATATTAGTTATAATATCATATAAATAATATCATTATCATTTTTTATCTTATTAATCGCTTTACACATTTTATATCTGCTTGTCGTAGAAAGAATACGAAGTAATTCCTGGTGAAAAATATTCTCAGAATTTTTCATAAAAATTTTCAGATTTTCTATAAAAATTCTAAAACTTTCTCAGAAAATTTTAAGATTTTCTATACGAATTGGCACACTTTTCAGAAATGTTCAGAAAAAATTTAAAAATTTATTTTTGCTGTATATGAATTCAATGTTTTCTTATACTGTTTATGTATTTTCCTCTTTTGAGTCTCTTTATACTGTTAATATTGTTCTCATTTTTGTTTGAATACGTACTCTATGATAACGAAAATAAACAAAAATTAATATATTTGTATTAATGTTTGTCAAATTATAAATTTCAAGGACTTTGTTATTAGATTTGAAGTATGTTACAGATTCTATGTGCAATTCAGACGATCTATCTGGATTAGAACATTTCTGCGAACATATGTTATTTTTGGGAATGGAGAAATATCCTTAGTTGAATAATTACCGAATGTATCTGTCGAATAATGGTGGTGTTGGCAACGCATCGACGTACTTAGATCACACCACCTATTATTTCAATGTAATTCCGGAGAAGTTGAAAGGCGCTTTAGATCGTTTTTCGCAGTTTCTCTTTGCGTCTCTTTTTAAAAAGAGCTTGACTGATATAGAGCTAAATAATATACATTCAGAATATGAGCAGAAATTATCGGACGACACCTGGCGATTTAAATAATTGGATAAATGATCTGTGAACCCTGATCATCCATTTTCAAAATTCAGCACAAGCAATAGAGAAACGTTAAACGTAATATGGAAGCAAAAGGCATTAACGTTAGAAATAGACTACTAGAGTTTCATGAAAAAATATTATTCAGCAAATATTATATTAATAATTTAATTCTTAGTATTGCCAGTCATTAATTAACGGGATAAATAATTTGGACGACCAATACTGGCTAAGTTATCATTTAATGTAACACGACGTTTCGACCATGGGTTTCGGTCCTTATCAAGTGTAGTTTAAAATTAGTGCTGTGCGAATGTCACATCTTGTCAATAGTAAGGTAGCCAACTAACTAATTTTAAACTACACTTGATAAGGACCGAAACCCATGGTCGAAACGTCGTGTTACATTAAATGATAACTTAGCCAGTATTGGTCGTCCAAATTATTTATCCCGTTAAATATTATATTATTGTGTATTTTTGGCAAAGGTACGGCGATAATTTACAAGGATCTGTTTATGATTATAACATCTGAATGTTTTTTATACTATTATATCTAAAAATATTAAAACTTTGAAATATGTAGTGAATAATGATTAATAAAGTATTGATTATTAATGAATTAATGTAGTTTTTATTATTAATTATTACTAAATATTTACACATTGTTTTGTCTTTGAAAGAAAAGAAAGAATTTTATCAATATATAAATAAGGAAAGTTTTTAGAAGTATTCATCTTTATAAATTACTACATAAAATTTCAATATTTTTTTAGATTATTTTTAACAAATATATAATTATTAAAATCAGTACTTTTAAAAAAGAATAAAATATAATGCATTGTAATAAAATATATAGTCATGTAGAGTATTTAAAGCAAAAGAAAACAATTCTGTATATTTTTGCATATTTTTTATTTTTTTAAGCGGCGACGGTGTGTGCGAGAGAGTATGTGTGAAAAAAATACGATGTGTGTATAGGTGTGTTCGTGTGAGTGCCGAGCGTAGATGAATAAGTGACAATCTATAATTTGGTTGATATACAAAGGAAGGACGAGACAAATGATGATCGAATTAACAATTATGGTGATGTAATATCCGAAGGTGTAATATCCGTGGAGAGCGCGCGCGTTAGCGCGCGCTGCGTGCTAGTCCCTATCTAAAAAAGGCATGTAAAGTTGATATTCGCATATATCAAAGTTTATTGTTGTCGCTTTTCCGCGATGCTGATTGGTTCCGTCGTTGCGCTTATACTTCGTGAGCGGCTGTCATTGCATATTTTGACAGTTATGTGTATCAAGGGGTTAATAGTGTATTGAAAGTTATTCAATACACATATTATTTGGCTGTTTGGTTATATTGAAAATAAAGTGTGTAGTATAGTGTATATATTAGAGATTATTAAAGAATTTTTAGGAGCGTACTTTGAAGAAATAAGGTAAATAATAATAAATAAGAGGTAATAATAATTATACAGGTGTTCAAAAAAGGTGGAGACCCCTGAATAACTCCGAAAATATGCAAGATAGAAAAAAATGTTTCAGACACAAGTTGTAGGGTTTCAAGTAACGCATTACGTAGTAATATCAGTACGACCTTGAATAGCACCGTCAAGGTCACATAAAAATTACTTTGAATTTTTTAAATAGAATCCCCTATTTTTCATTACATATTCTTGTAGCTTACCTCGAGAGCTTTCCAAAACACTATAATTAAGTTATTTTTTATTAAGTACTTTTCGAGTTATAAGGCTTGAAGTTTACAGTATTTTGACATAAAATACAAAATATCGTGTAAAACATTCAGTTTTCGGTAATCTTTCCTTAATAATATCAACTATGTGTTTTCTTTACACCAATTGATTGGTCTTATTATTCTGTGCATAAAAGTATTAAGGTAAGATTACCGAAAACTGAATGTTTTACAAAATATTTTGTATTTTATGTCAAAATACTGTAAACTTCAAGCCTTATAACTCGAAAAGTACTTAATGAAAAATAACTTAATTATAGTGTTTTGGAAAGCTCTCGAGGTAAGTTACAAGAATATGTAATGAAAAATAGAGAGTTCCGTTTAAAAAATTCAAAGTGATTTTTATGTGACCTTGACGGTGCTATTCGAAGTCGTACTAATATTACTATGTAATGCGTTACTTGAAGCCCTACAACTTTTGTCTGAAACATTTTTTCTATCTTGCATATTTTCGGAGTTATTCAGAGGTCTCCACCTTTTTTGAACACCCTGTATATAGGTATATGTATATGCCGTATTGCTTTTGTAAATTGAGAATTTTAGAACGACAAAAAAATATATATATTATATATATATATATATATATATACACAATATATTGTGACGTTGCCGTCCCGCGCGTGTCCGCCGAGTTCCTCCCTAATCGCGTCAGGCGAAAAATAACGAGAACCGTGCCGCAGTCTCCAGAGAAGCGTCTGTTATCGTTCTTTTTGTTCAAGCGTTATAGATTTTTATTTTTATTTTTTTTTTGGTACGAGCGAATGAGTACGGAGGCGATCGGGGCAGAGGAGAAATTAGAGGCACGGCTAAAGGCAAAATTCCATGGAGAGCACGGCAGAGGGGCGAGTACGAGTCGAGAGAGGAGAGCACGGAACACGAGCAGGAAAGAAAAAGCAGAGGCAAGGCCCGTGGTATTCTACCGGAGAGAAGTCAGCGGTGGAAACTCTGCAATGGCCCTGTCGAACGGGCCTTACAATTATATTCGGCAATACCGTGGATGCTCGCGCCTCCGACACGGCCTTGAGCGTGCCGGTTACCGGCGTTGTCGCGTGCCGTCGCGGGATTGGCCGCGATAACACGCACCTCGCGTGCGCAGCATTGGGGTAGACCCCGAGCCATCGATCCTGGATCGCGAGAATCCGGGAAGCAGCCTGTCGCGACACGTGTACTGGGGAGGACCTCGTGCTACCGCTCCCGTGTTGCCGCCTTGAGAAGGATTTTGTTTGAGAAGGACGAGCGTTGCCGACCTACCCGAACCAGGAGGGACGAGGTGCCGGTGAGGTTGCCCTCCGTATAATACGCCACGTGCGATCGCGTCCGAGATCGCGTCACTCTGTCGTCGTCGTTGTAAGTTTAGTGGTTTTTGGTGTCCGGGCTATGCCCCGTAATTAATCAAGTTTTTAGTGTCGCGGCCACGACGACAAGTGATCCCGATCCCCGGAGCCTGCAAAGCACAGGCCTCGTTTATTGTAGTTAATCGTGATTTCGCGATCGCGTTATAAAGTATTGATGTCTCTCTGGAGATTCGCGTCGCGAATATCTTATTGCATGTAATTAAGCGTCGTATGGCATGTCGAAGTACGTAGTGTGAATGCGATAGAGCGATTGAGCGTCGCGTTCGACGCGTGCGATTGCGTGAGCCGCCTGTAAAGAGTGAATGTGTGTGAGAAAATTGCGTAGCGTTGCCGTCTTTGTCGGCGTCTCGATTGCGCTTATTCTTCGCGTCGGTATCGGAAATTTCGCGACGACTCAACCCGGCTGGCGAGGCCGTTGTGACCGAAAATCGTCGTTGTAATTTGCCGTCTGGAAATGTCCGACGTATGATATTTCGTCGTTGTAAGAATTTCGGACGCCGGATCGAACATCCAGTCTCGTACGCGAATCGCTACCACCGAACGCGGCGAGTGTTAATTCTGACGTGCCGTGTTCTTTCTTTCTGTCTCGCGAATATTACTCTTACCCATGCTTATGTTTAGAGTTAAGTTACACAGCTTTTGTCGGGTTTAATGTCGATTAATATAATCAATTCTATTCGTCCATTTTCTGATCCGAGATTATAATATCTTTAACTTGCCGTCTTTCTTAAGTAATACTTTTCTTTGTCGCTTTATTCAACAGCCATTATTCGCTGGGCCTTGTTCACGAGCCCGTTATTCTTAATTATCTCCGCTTCTATCTCTCATTATGTCTATCTTTACTTGAATTTTATCTTTTTGAAACTGGTTATTACTAATTATCTCGGATTCTTTCCTTTTATTATTTACATCTGTCTTTGAATTATATTACTGTCACATCTTATTAGGATTCTCTCTAAGCACATCTAGTTCAATATTATTTTGTAATAAACCCGGCATTATCTATCTTATTTATTTGCTTTCTTTTTTTTGTGTTCGTTGCCGTCTGTATTTTTCGTCTACTGTGTCTGTCGCCTCTTGCCTAATTGCGCGTTCCGTCAACCAACACCCTGCCCCTCTGCCGTTAGGCGAGCTAGCCCGCCCGTGACGAATACTGATAATTAACGTTCGCGTAATTTCGTCGATATCGCGAATTGACGCGTGAGAGACCGCGTCTGGCGCCCAATCTTCGGTTTTCGCGTTAGATACTCGGTTTTCGGCACGGCACGCGCGGAACTCACAGCATCCCGTTCCTTTTCGGCGCGTTATCATTTCCCTTAATCCTTTCGCTCTTTTTATCGTCGACTTCTCCGTACGTCTCTCGCGTACAACGCCTCGACTCCCCATCGTTGGCGCACGAAATAAAGATCCGCGCGACTGCGAGAGCGGGACGGCAATAAAGTCCGTTCAGAACGAAGGAAAAAGTCGTCGCAATATATATATTTATTATATGTATGTTTTACAATATTTGGACTTGTGTGCTTTACAATACTTAAACTTTCAAATGATAACAAAATTACTGAACACCTACTGACCCTATCGCATATAAACGGTAACGAAACTAGATTTTTATTTATAGCATTTATCTATCACTTATAGCACAGCCTTCAATGAAAAAAACAAAATACAACTTCTGTCTTAATTTAAACTTAACTTAAGGTAAGTGAGCCTAAAATTATCTCTTCATTAATTCAAGTATTATATATAAAACTCACATATGTGTATATTCAAGTGAAAACATAATTGCACTGGTATATATATCATTTGAATTAATGAAAACATAATTTTAAGCTCACTTACCTTAATTGTTCTTTAATTGTATACATGTTTCTTTAAAACGAAGTTTTTTTTTAAATGAAAGTTAATATTGTACTCAAAATTTTACTCTTAACATTTTGCTCTAATTTTTTTACCATATTTTTTAACACGTATGAATAATAGGAAAAGAAACCCAACAATCATCAGAAGGAAACACAATGCACTTTGCAAGTATATCATGAAAAGACCATATCTCAGACTCGTAAGTTAAATTTTTCGCAACATAAATATTTAATTCTTTCGAATCTAGGGGATACTTGTACAGAGAATCGTAGGATGTGAAGTATTTTCTAACAATAAATGTTTCTTGTAAGCTTATGACGACAATATTTTGAACTTGAACGAGTATATTGTTTCTCATTAAGCAATACGAATTTGCACTTGAATGAAAATGTGTGGAAATAGTAGAATCTCCATATTTAAATTTTTTAAATTGCTTACAAAAAACGTTTCTAAATTTTTTAGGTAATGGACTCAAATTATCTTCTACAGCATGAATAGACTGTTTTTCTACGATAGGTAAATTATTCTGTAATACTGCTTTCATTTCGTGTAGTCTACGACCAATTTGTTGCAAGGGATAATTAGGAGATTTGATTAAATTTTTAATCTGGCCAAAATAATTCTCAAACTGCAAACATGAAAATAAATCTAATGGCCCATAAATCTGCACATCATTAGCTAAATGACATAATATGTGTACATTATAGATTAAGAATTCTTGGCCGTATAATTGTTCACAATGTTTAACAAATACATTCAACAATTCTTGTGCACAACTAAATTTTGATATAAATTTTGCAGATATTAAAATTGATATCGCAGTATGAAAAAGTAAATAATGCTCATAACGGCTCTATCGACTATATTTTTGAGCACAAAGGGTCCCAGATATAATAAAAACGTACGAAACTCTGTCGCCTTCCACCTTGGAAGCTCATGAAGCGTTCTGGGTTTTCTGTTGAATTCTAACGGCATATATGATTTTAAGGACTCCAAGTGCTCTGATAAAATATTCACCTTACGACCAGATAATCTTGTTGCCAACGCACCACTTATCCAAAAATTTAATAGTTTTCGCATTACTCCTAAGCAACAAGCGTGCATATAATCAATTGGGAAAACAATGACCATTCCGATTTCCAATTTAAGTAATGGAGAGAAATTTGAACTATTGAATAAGGGAAGTCCATTAATGTTAAAACTGATATCTAACTTATTTCCAAAATTTTCTGGTATCTGCGATAAAATAGATTTTAAGACATTTTTCAGACCGAAATAGCAAAATTCCCCGTTATTGAACTTTTTTTTTGAATGTTTCTTGGAGTTTCTAATAACGTTCTGGAGTCTAAAGGCAATTTATGATGAAAAAGGTTTAGTACGTGTAATAAACCAGTAATTGCAGAATGTGTGACATTAAAATTAAGAGCCCACTGCCTTAAGCTTGAGTTTAAACATGGCTGAGAAATTGTACTATTTAAATTTATATTTTAATTAGACGAAACTAAAGTGTTGTCAGACAACGTTAGCTATAAACTTGCTTGTTCATCGTGATTACTGGACACATTATTTTCAAGTACATTATTAATATCGTTATTTTCATGTTCAGTATTAAGTGAAATATTCCCATGTGATATATGAAATACATTATTTTCAAGTGCATCATCATCATTGTTATTTTCATATACACTATTAAGTGAAATATTCCTATGTGTTATGTTGGGTTCCTTACTACAAGTTTGAAGAGTTTTACGAACAGTTAGTGCAATTCTACGATAAAATGGCGTTTACCTATAACAGGTTTCAACTTATATTTAATTTTTTTCGGGCAATTTCTTTTAGTTTCTTTATACGATCTTGAGCATGCTTCAACCAAACCTTTATTGCATCTTCTATTTCTTTATCGATTGTATTAACGCTTGTCTTGACTGCACCTAAGAAATACCAAATTTGCCTTAAAATTTAAGCCATATTATATACAGTAAATTACATCAAATTAAAGAAAAAAAAGCAAATGCATACCTTTACATACGAAAAAATAAATTAAAGAAACACTTACCCACAATTAAATTTTTCAGGTATAAATCTGAGAAAGCTCTTCTCTGTAAACGTTTGCCGTAATAATTAAAATTTATCGCCATACTATCAGCCAAAATATATTTTAAAATCCTGTTTGTTTTGCTTGGTATATGATTTCCACCACAACTAGACAAGTATGCCGACTGAAAAAAAATCACATTACCTACGTGCTATGGTAATAAAAAATGCCATTGCGTATACATACCAAAGCTATACTATCATAATTATTTGCTTTCAAGTAAACATCTAACTGATCTAATTCCTCAACTGTGTTTAATGGAAATGAAAATGGTATATCAGGCAATCCGGTCACATTGTTTACATTTTTTGTACTTTGCTTGTTAATCCATCGCAGTATTTCATCACTCTGTTCTTTGACAGTAGCTACCAGGGAACAAGTTTTTCTGAAAAATATTTCATTATAAAAGCTGTTGACATTCTTACTAGCTTTTACAAATCAAAGTTATCTGTTGTATGGGTAATTTGACGATGTGAATGTGGAGTCGTCGAAATGTAATTAATTACAGAACTTGAAGTACTTGCAATTGCTACACTGGGGCTTATACTTTCACTTGTATTGAGAGTACTAATCGGCAAAGATGAATGAGAACGGGCCAAAGTGCAATCTGAAAATAAATGTAACAAATATTTGTTTCTTCAGGGTTATATAAAGCAATAGAACAAATATTTGAATATATGTAAAATAAATTGGTACCCTTCTTTAAATGTTTATAAGCGTTAAAATTTGTTTGTTTTACTAGGGGTGGTCTGAGTAATTGTTTCTCTCGTTGTTCCTTCTGTTCATCATCTGATGAATCATATATTCTTGCAGGTAATTTTTTCCGTTTCTTACGTACACCTTCGTTTTCTTCTTCACTCTCCAAATTTGATATAACTTGTGACTGTTTCAGTTTCTCTCTTGTTTTTAAAAGATCATCTGCAATTTAGAAAAAATGTAAAATAAATAAATAAATAAATATGGAAAACTTAACTTACCACTTTTGTAAAAAATACGCGAAATGCTGTGCAGTGTCCATTTCTCAATATCAACTGTCTCCCCTGTTCTCAAAGCCTTATCAAATTTTTTTGGTCTTTATAAGGAAGCCAAAAAACTTCCTTTTTTAAAGGTGTGAGCCACGCACTGTTAACAGCAGCTACACCGCCGCCATGATTTTCATCAAATTCTACAATAACATAAGCCATACTTATTTTTGGATTATTTCGCCTGCAAAGACAAAGCATAGAGTATATATGTATTCATATACAAGATTAGGTATTTTAATAAACTCACCTGTACGCTTTAATATCTGTCTTTAATAAAATGTTGATATGACAAATATTTACACTAGTGTTTCTTGATACTGACAAATACAGATGAAAAGTAAGCAATTTCTATAGGTATTGTAGGTATAGGCTTCAATATCACAATTTTGTGCATTAATTAATATACGTGTCGTTCTGTACTGAAAGCTACTCTTGGAATATTAACAGAAATGATATCACAATAATAAAATCTTGCAATTTATGTAGAAACAAATTATTTGTACACTAATCAGTTTTATGTAGACACAATATGAAAGCATATGTATACTCACCGGTTACAATATCAAAACAAAGAACAAATCCTTAATAACAATTGACGAAGAACCTGATCCTATTAACTGTATATTGCACATGTAGGAAAAAGAAGTAAGTATGAAAAAGGAGTGTGTACGACATTTACCTAAGCCTTTTGCTAATATATTATTTTCTCTTTATTTTATGTACAAGAGATATACCAGGTACACTAAAAACTTCGGCCGGCACCAGAATCACATCACTTATTGCACACGTTACATTTCTCCCGCTCATCGATATAGAGGTTAGGTTGTGACCGGACGACGGATGAGAATTCGCTTTGGATTTTGCTTAAAATTGGTTCTCTTACCTTTTTAAACGGTCGCCAGCTTGTTTCACCATTAACAAGCAAGGTTTTCTTTGTTACAGAGCAGATGCGTTGTCCCCTTTGTTCTCTTTTTCTCCAGGATTCTCTTTGTCCTCCCGTCCTATGTTGCGATGCCTTTGTCTTCCCTTTTCTTCGTCCACTCCTTCTCTTGTTTCAGAGGCCACGCCCCCTATGGGCCGTTACGACGTCACGCCACTAACGGCTACTTTGGCCCCCTTTCTTTGCTCGTCACGAACTTGTCGTGACGTGTGGAAAAAACCGTTACGCGCTACGCAGTAACTTTTACGCGTATTTTCACGCACGCACAGAGTTATTAGCACTAATTACACACCTTTTTTCTGTTCCAGGATGCCGCACATTCACGGGTTGTCATCCGAATTCACCAGGATATGCCGGTTTCTCTCTCGACTTAGGAAGTTACCAGGAAATAACACGTAAGGACTCAGGACTTGAAAAATCACTCGGTTTTTAGATAATATAATAAAAATAAATATTTATTGTAATATCACAATATTAATCGCGCACTTAATTAGCGTGGACGCGTTTTGGACATTTACGCTTCGTTATATTATTACGACTTACAACTGCCTGTCGTATGACTTTAACGAACTCATTCATACGGCGAACGATTTCCGAACAGCCCGAACAAGCCCGTCCAAAAGGAAAAGCCCAAGGCAAAAAGTCCCGTCTCTCGTTCTGCAGCCCGTTATATACGGGTTCCTCCACTCGCTATCCTTCGTTCGGCGGCTCGACGCCGTCGCGCATGCGCACATCATTCATTCGTGTTTCTTTGTTACATGCTATAGTTCCCGTGACAAGGGAAATCAGTCTAGCGTTGTTCTTACGCATATGAATAAATAACATAATAAAGTAGATAAAATAGATAAAATATAATATAAAATAAATCCATAACAGAGGACCACATGAGAACAAAGAAAATAAATCTTATGATAGAACTACGGACAATGGTTCGCATACAAACAAAGGAATAAATGTCCTAATAAATATCTAGAACACTGGACCACGTCCAAACAAAAGAATAAATGTCTTAACTGAACATTATGGACAATAAATCGTGTCCAAACAAAAGAAATAAATGTTATAAACGAGATTTGATCTTAAAATTAAATGTTCCTCTTTCGGACGGTAACAAAGACATCCGCCCGAACAAAGAAACTCACTTACACTACGTATTTGAGTATGACCGCGGCCTGCTGCTGCGATCCTCCCTGATCCGGGTCAGTCCCCTCGCCGACGATGTTGTCGTCGATCGCTTGGCTGGCTCCCTCGTTTGGATCTTCCGGATGTTCCTCCGGAACCTCTGGCTCCTCCTCCGGAACCTCTGGCTCCTCCAGGATCTTTGGCTCTTCCCTGATCTCTGGCTTTTTCGGCTCCAACGAGGCCATTGGGACCTCCACAACCTCCTCCTTTGAGTCCATGTTGGCAGGTATCATGGTTGTGAGGTTATCTGAAACCATCGGTTTCAAGGTTAGGTTCTCCCGCTATTGTATTGTTACACAACTTGTGTCGTCCTGTCCAATCCAGAGCTCAGAAGCGCGTATGCGCTTCGCGTTCGCGCCACTCGGTTCAAATGTACCCTGAGCGGCATCAATGGAGTTCTCCCTATCATGCGCCCAGGCGATGGTTTGTTATGGCGCATGATAGGGAGAACTCCATTGATGCCGCTCAGGGTACATTTGAACCGAGTGGCGCGAACGCGAAGCGCATACGCGCTTCTGAGCTCTGGATTGGACAGGACGACACAAGTTGTGTAACAATACAATAGCGGGAGAACCTAACCTAACCTCTATATCGATGAGCGGGAGAAATGTAACGTGTGCAATAAGTGATGTGATTCTGGTGCCGGCCGAAGTTTTTAGTGTACCTGGTATACCTCTTGTACATAAAATGAAGAGAAAATAATATATTAGCAAAAGGCTTAGGTAAATGTCGTACACACTCCTTTTTCATACTTACTTCTTTTTCCTACATGTGCAATATACAGTTAATAGGATCAGGTTCTTCAATTGTTATTAAGGATTTGTTCTTTGTTTTGATATTGTAACCGGTGAGTATACATATGCTTTCATATTGTGTCTACATAAAACTGATTAGTGTACAAATAATTTGTTTCTACATAAATTGCAAGATTTTATTATTGTGATATCATTTCTGTTAATATTCCAAGAGTAGCTTAAAGCACAGAACGACACGTAAGACTCCATCGATGCCGCTATACATATATGAAACTTCCATGCGCTTCGATGAACTCGCAAACGCAGCAATTAAAGAGAAATAAAAAGGACTTTCTAACAAATTTTCAAGAAAATAAAGCAATAATTATTTTTCATTGCCCCTTCTACTTTTTACTTACATTATTCTATTTGTGTTTGAATATATATTTTACGTAATATGGATCCCTTCACTTATGGTAACTACCGCATTATCACATTAGTAGTTACCATAAGTGAAGGGTTTAAAAGTGGAATGTAATTAACAAAGTCTGTTTTAATTAAGAAAAACTTAAAAAATAAAAATAAAATTATAGTGTACCAAATTTGGTCTTAAAAGGACGTCTAATTCACGTCCTTTTCATAACGTCATAATTTCGTCCACAATAGGACGTCAAATACACGTCATATAAAAGACATATGACGTCTTGGACGAAATATGACCTTAAATTGACATCAATAAGACCATGTGTGCTACTTGGGTCTCCACATCTACATTAAGCAAGAATTATCTCCAACTTGATCAGAGAATCTTTTATTAATAGGATATCAGCTGATTTTACGACACACTATAAACAGATGTTCATTTGAAAATTTTCCACCTCAAAATTTTGTTTCTTATTTCACGAAAAAGTCTTTTGAACAAAAGTTATAGGATTTCGAGAGGAACGCCTTGTGGTAAGCACAATCTTATTTCAGGTGGAGACATTTCGGAGATTTCAAATTCATTATTACCTTTTAAAATAGTACTATCATAATTTTTTTAAATAAATCGATTCCTCACAATATTTAGCGTGAAAAATTGTTAGAGTAGAGTAGTAGAAAAATGAATGGTTTATGAGATATTTTATGCTTTATTCTGACACATTTTGACAAAAAATATAAAATCTCGTAAAGTACTCATTTGTCGATAATCTTTTCTTAATAATTTTCGGCACAGAATAATAAAATAAATCAATTGGTATAAAAAAATTCATAGTTATTCATAAAAAAAGTATGCACGTACACATTACAAATTAGATTTCTTTTTAATAACAAGAATATGTTTCTCTTACATCAATTGATTCATTTCATTATTCTATGCACAAAATTATTAAGTAATATTATCGAAAATGAACATTTTACGATATACATATTTCATATTTTTATCAAAATGTATCGGAATCAAACATAAAATATTTCATTCATTAAACATTCATTTTTTGCTACTATTTTACTACTATAATTTTTTTGTCAAATATTGTAAACAATCAGTTTATGTAAGAAAATTATGATAGTTCCATATATAGAAAAGTAATCTTAACTTCAAAATTTCGGAAATGCCTCCATCTGAAATAATACTATGCTTATTACGTGTTTATTAAAACGTCCTCCACGAAATCCTATAACTATTGCCTAAAATATATTTTCGTAAAATATTTAAATAATTAAAAATTTTGTGGTGGAAACATTTCAAATAAACATTTCAAATAAATCCTGTATATAAATGAATATATATAATTCTTGAATATACATATACATTTTTTTTATTTATTGCGTGGTAACTTTTATTATTACTATTTTATTACCATAATACATTATACCATAATCTTTATGTATTCATTATATAATAATATTATGTAGTTTTATGTAGTTTATTTATGTAGTATTATATAGTATTATGTTGTTACGTTTTACATGTATAAAATATATATATGTATATTTATTAGCTGTTGTGAAGAACATTCTCCAAACTTCGTTTTTTTAAGGATACGACTAACATTAAACATTGTTGTCAATGACATATGTCCCTCCAATTTTTTAACATCTTTCAAACTTTGGACTAAAAAATACGGCGGATCAACTGTAAAAATTATAACTATAATTATTATGAAAATGTAATAAAATTACAGTTATTATAAAACTGAAATATACATGTATAAATCCGGAAAGAAAAAGAGTTAATATAATCACAATTAAACATATATAAATATACATAAGTATATACAAGTATATAGTTATATATGTGATGTTTATATATATATCCTATATGTATATATATTCTCTCTTTCTTATATACTCTATTTGTTTTTCCATTCGTAAAAGAGGCACGTTAAGAAAAAAAATGTTATGTTAAAAAAAAGATAATTAAAAAATAATTAATGAAATAAATCTGTTATTTAAAAAAAATATATTATGATTAAATTATATAGTTCTCTACATATAATTATATTTATAATTTTACACATTTATATACAATTACACATGAACACCTTATTTCTTTATCTTTAAAAAAAGATTCGAAAATTACTCTTCTCATTATTCATCAATTATCCTTTATATTTTATTTCAGATATACGGACAGAGAGCATATAGGAGAGAAAACATATAAACATATTGTAATATTTATGTGTATATACAGGGTGTCCCAGACCTACCGTACCACCTGTTAATGGCAGACTTCTGAGATGATTTTGAGACAAAAATTCTAATGCCAAAATGTCCAGGGTGGTGTAGTTTTTGAACGGGAAAGGTTCAAAGTTCACCAATCAGATCGCTACAATTTCGGGCGCTCAGGGACATCCCACCGATGGGGCCCCACGCATAACGCGTAACACACGGCACACGACACATATGACAAAATCCACTTTATCCCATCGCGTACTAATCGCGTTCGCACGACCGACGAATATCGGGACGATTGTAACTTCGAAATTGTACGGGAAATACAATACGCGTTGAACTGTCAAAGCACTCGCTTGAAGCAAGCCACGGACATTCTCACATGTGATTACTAAAAATCAATATTACTGAAAATCAATATCAATATGAAGATCGGTACGAAGTTCGGTCTGTTATGTATAATGTGTCGATTAGAAATTGACGATACGAATGCAAAATATATTTATTAATAAAAAAAATATCTTTATAAATTATCAAATAACATCTTTATAGTTTATTTAAAGAATTATCAAATAACATCTTTATTAGTTTATTTAAAGAATTATAATAATGAACGCAATGAAAAGAACATTAATGAACAAAACGCTAGTTACAGCGAGTGTGGGTAAAACGTAAAGCCGTGCTGTGCGCGAGTACAATGTTTGTTATCTAAAGCGCAGTAGAATCGGTTGCAATGTAATCATGCGATCGCTGTATCGCGTGAAAGAAACAGGATTCTTGGTACCCATCAGACAGCCCAACGTCATCGTCGAACGTCGCGCTCGTACGATGCAGAACGAGAAGGCGATCTTGCGGACTGTGAATGACAAATCTGACATGAGAATAATAATAGGTTCAAGAGAATAGCAACGTCGCGTACTTGTTACAGGAGATGCTCGAAGTGTCCACTGTCACATTGGATGCACAATCGCGCACGTTGAAGCAGACTCTGCTGCGCGTTACGCAGCATCTCCGGCGTCACGATCGCGAACACTTCGATAACTCGTCTTCTAATTCCTCGCGATTGTCGATGCGTTCCCGATATACATATTGTTTGATGGTACCCCATAAAAAAAATCCATAGGAGTTAAATCCGGTGATCTTGCTGGTCAATGCACCGGACCTCCACGGTCTATCCATCTGTTCCTATATCTCTCATTCAACACACGACAAGCACGTAGAGATATGTGAGGCGGCGCTTCGTCGTGTTGAAAATACATTTGTTGTCGTTGTTCCAGAAATACATTTTCTAACAATTCCGACATGTCTGCTCGTAAAAAATTCGCGTAACCATTTCCGGTTAGTCTTGCAGGCATTTCAAAGGGACCGATCTGAAATTGTCATGTGAGAAACAATTTGCGAAGAAACAATCCTGCACAGTTTATTAGGCGATCTGATTGGTGAAATCTTAACTTACTATCGAGGTATTCAATATTCCAGTCCATAAATTTATCCCGAACCGATATTGAAAATTTCTTATATGAAATTCGTGCGGATTCTCATTTGCCCATATATGCGCGTTGTGTGTGTTGAAGATGCCATCGGGCGTGAAGTATGATTCGTCAGTGAACATTATATCATTTACAAAACCTGGTCGATTTTCTTCTTCATTCAGTAGCCACGTGCAAAATCTCACTCTCGCCGCGTAATCTCTGGGCAATAAATGCTGCACCTTTGTGTAGTGATATGCGTGGTATCTATTTTCTTTAAGTACGCGTTGAACCGTACTTTTTGATATTTCAAACTCCCGGCTCAATTCGCGTATACTTATATCCGAATTGTCGTTCACAGTTTGTAAGATTGCCTCTTCGTTCTGCACTGTACGAGCGCGACGTTCGACGACAGCGTTGAGTTGTCTGTTGGGTACCAAGAATCCTGTCTCTCTCACGCGATACAGCAATCGCATGATTACATTGTGACTGATCCTTCTGCGCTCCGGATAGCGAATGTTGTACTCGCGCGCGGCACGGTGGGCATTTTGTTCACATTCGCCGTAAATAACGAGTATATCAAAATACTGAATCGGCGTATAATCCATTTTATAAACAACGTTACACACAGCAGACCGAACTTCGTACCGATCTTCATATTGATATTGATTTTCAGTAATATTGATTTTTAGTAATCACATGTGAGAATGTCCGTGGCTTGCTTCAAGCGAGTGCTTTGACAGTTCAACGCGTATTGTATTTCCCGTACAATTTCGAAGTTACAATCGTCCCGATATTCGTCGGTCGTGCGAACGCGATTAGTACGCGATGGGATAAAGTGGATTTTGTCATATGTGTCGTGTGCCGTGTGTTACGCGTTGTGCGTGGGGCCCTATCGGCGGGATGTCCCTGAGCGCGCGAAATTGTAGCGATCTGATTGGTGAACTTTGAACCTTTTCCGTTCAAAAACTACACCACCCTGGACATTTTGGCATTAGGATTTTTGTCTCAAAATCATCTCAGGAGTCTGCCATTAACAGATGGTACGGGAACAGTAGGTCTGGGACATCCTATATATATGTATACAGGGTGAGTCATTTAAGACCGGCCACCCGAATAACTCCCACAGTTTTGGAGATAGGAAGAAATGCTTGAAGTAAAAGTTGTGTGGTTTCGAGGGGGGCATCTTGTGGAGGTGAACTTTTTTTCCCAGGTAGAGGTGCTTAGGAGTTTTGAAGGTCATCTTCATTTTTTTAAATGAGACCATGCATTTTGAAATACCTACGATTGAAGCCTTTTCCAAGACAGTTTCAATGGTCATAGATATTCAAGGTCACGGACCTTGAAAAAAGTTGGAAAATGAAAATTTATCGTGAGTGTTTCCGAAACAGAAGACTCGCGGTTTTATTAACTGAATCAAACCGAAATGTTATTATTTGTTTGATATGTGACCTTGATCTGTGTTACTTCATTTAACCTACACAGGTTAGTCAATAAGATCATTTAATGTAAATGTAAACAAACTTCGGTGGAACGTTTAGATTTCGATGGAAACAATCCGCGTAGGCTCAGATAAATAATATTCCTTACACCGTACTAGTCTAAATTGTGACAGTGAGGGGAATCAGTTTACTTTTCCATCATGCCTTATTATTCAAAAGAAGGGAAAATTGATATGATCTTTATTTACGGTAAAAGTGGTCAATGTACGAGGCAAGCAATACGCATGTACAGAAACAGATTTCCTGATCGCACTAGTCCATTGCGTTCTGCTTATTCAGAAGTGGTAAAAGTATTTAAAGAAACCGGCAGCATCAATAAGAAACAGCGAATAAGAGGTAAAAGAGCAACAAATGAAAGGAATGAGATAAATATCTTAGTAGCAGTTGCCTTAAATCCACATACAAGTACAAGACAGCTTGAACGCGAAAGCGGTATTAGTCAAAGCAGTATAGTACGGATCCTACATCGTAATAAGTACCATCCTTTTCACGTCTCTCTCCATCAAGAATTACACGGAACGGATTTTGAAAACCGCATACGGTTCTGTGAGTGGGAATTGCGAAAACTTCAGAACGATGACACGTTCTTTAAAAAAGTTATTTTCACTGACGAAGCATCTTTTACTAACCATGGTCAAGTCAATTTACGGAATTCACACTACTGGTCTGTAGAAAATCCGCGGTGGTTAAGAGAGGTTGCCAAACAAAGACCTTGGTCAGTTAACGTTTGGTGTGGAATTGTTGATAACCGTATCATTGGTCTATATTTCATTGATGGGACGTTGAATTGTGAAAAATACAAAATATTTTTAACGCAAATACTACCCATCTTATTAGGAGATGTCCCATTACACGTTCGACAGGCCTTATGATTCCAACATGATGGTTGTCCAGCACATTCCGCACGTGCTGTAACTGCAATTTTAAATAGAAAATTCGAAAATCGTTGGATTGGACGAATGGGAAATCATAAATGGCCACCATGATCACCGGACTTGACACCGTTAGATTTCTTTTTATGAGGAAAATTGAAAGCAGATGTGTATCGTAACGCACCAACTACGAAAGAGGATATGAAGGAACGCATACAACGAGCTTGTATTGCAATTGATCAGGACACAATTCAATGTGTAACGCAGTCTGTGAGTGATCGATTTAGACAGTGCCTTGCTGTAGCTTAAATAAAGTAATACAGATCAAGGTCACATATCAAACATAAATAATAACATTTCGGTTTGATTTAGTTAATAAAACCGCGAGTCTTCTGTTTCGGAAACACTCACGATAAATTTTCATTTTCCAACTTTTTTCATGTCCGTGACCTTGAATATCTATGATCATTGAAACTGTCTCGGAAAAGGCTTCAATCGTAGGTATTTCAAAATGCATGGTCCTATTTAAAAAAATGAAGATGACCTTCAAATCTCCTAAGCACCTCCACCTGGGAAAAAAGTTCACCTCCACAAGATGTCCCCCTCGAAACCACACAACTTTTACTTCAAGCATTTCTTCCTATCTATATCTCCAAAACTGTGGGAGTTATTCGGGTAACCGGTCTTAAGTGACTCACCCTGTATATATAATATATATATATATATATACATTTATATTATATATTAGTCATGTATTAACATTTAAGAGAAACACATTGTAACTATATTGATCTGAGTATATATGTGTGTTTGTGTGTTGAGTGTGTGGTGTGTGTGCGTGTGTGTGTGTGCTTGTGTGTATGCGCATGCGTGCAGTTGCGTGTGTGCTTGCGCGCGCGCTTGTGTGTGTGTGTGTGTGTATGTACGTATATACAGATCACATCAATCAAAGTTTAAAATTAATGGAAATGAAATATAGTAATAATAAATATATGAACATTTTGTACCTTTTCATTACGCCAATTATTTTAATTTTGTTGCCTTTCTTCAAGTCATATTCATTCTCATCAATATTCATTATATGTATTTCTATGCATTTGAACTTTCCCATCGCTTATTGAGCCACAACCGATTTTTTATTTAAATTGTTGTTATAGATTGCCCCAAAATTCAATTTTATATAGCCTTCTAATGCTATAAAATATATATATATAATTGTTTGGCGTTCATCAATTACGTTGTCGTGTTTTAGAGTTATGTTGTTAGTTCATAGTTGTCGCGCCAATTGTTGTAATATAATTTTACTTTGTTGCTTATCGAATGCTTGGCTCATCAATTGTATCAATTGAGCGTTTCTTTGTAACGCATTGCCGATGGATAGCGAATTGGCGCTCAATGGTAATCGACTTACTTAACGGTGCTGCCATCGCTATCCATCGATCAAAATTATTGATCGAGAGTGGGAGCAGACTACTCGCTTGCCGTGCCTTACAGGAAAGAAGGCTCGGTCTTACTTGCTTTGGATATCGTTGGAGACTGATCACGAGCAGAGAGAGAATTCCAGCACTTGCATGAAGGAATTGAAGATTGCTTGCATGATTGGATGGCACGCTTGCTTTTCTCTATCCTTCTCTTCTATCGCTTGCTTAACACGCTCACTGCTTGCTGCAAAGAAGACCTTTTTTTGGAAGGATCTGCAACTTTGGGAGCACGAGGCACGCATTGCGCAGTGAGTCGATTACTTGCTTTATTCATTGCATCTTGCCCATAATTTCGCTATCCACGCGGCTTTAGCGAAAGTATCGCTCTTACGCTAAAGAAGCATTCCTTTATTCAATTCTTGTCTCGTAATTGCGCTTATTTCGCTTATATCGCTTAAAATTCGCAACGGGGAGAATTGTCGATACCCTCCCCTAACATTGGTCCTTCGAGCCGGATAAATAATTTAGCAATAATACTCAATTGTTAGTAAGATTTCGATCATTAATTTTCGTTATTCGATATCGCTCTCTAGTATTCTCGCTACCTTTCGCTCTTTCTCGTTTTTGCGGACATTCCAAAGTCCCTTTTTTGCTTGTTTGTCTCCGCGTCGGTATTTCGTGAGCGCTATACTCAATTCGCTCTAACATTGAAATCTTGCTAACCTTGATCGCGTTTGAAATAACTCATTGTATTTAATACAAATATTGGCTGCCCTTGTTATTTAACATTGTGCTTATGGTCGCTATCGCTCGCTATTATTTGCGCTTATTATTGCTATCTTATTTGTTATTATTTTGTTCGCTCGTATTTGCGATCATTTTCGGCATTATTTTGCGCCTTATTATTTGCAATTAATTTTCGTTATTATTTCGTTAGTTATAATTTTGCTATATTTTGCTATTATTATTTGCTCTTATTGTTTGCGATTATTTTTGTTATTAATTGCACTTATTATCTGCGCTTATTTTCATTATTATTTGTGCGCTCATTATTTGCAATTACTTTCATTATTAATTTGCATTTATTTTGCTATACTTTCGCTACTATCTTTTCACTTATTACTTTGCGATTATTTTCGTTATTAATTTGCATTTATTATTTGTGATTATTTTATTGTTATTTTTGCTATCATTATTCGCCATTATCCTGTTGTTATTTTGCATTTATTATTTGCTATCATTTCGCTATTATTATTTTCTCTCAATTCAATTTAATTTCGAACATTAATTAATTATTATTTGTAGTCGATAACACAGTGTGCTATTATTATTTATTATAACTATATGTGATTATTATTTGCTATTAGTATTTTGCGCTTGCTGCCATTGTTATTAATTATTTTATCTTTTTTATTATTACATTTTGCCATCATTTGCTACTGTTATTTGTGTTTATTATTATGCAATTATCACCTGCGACTATTACTTACTATTGTTGATAGTATTGTTATTTATATCAGTATTGATGGACTCTGCTATTGATGGTTGATCATCGATTGATGTTAATGATCATAATTAATTGTTAGCTGAACGTTCTAAACATACTTTCAGGCATTATTATATTGCGAGGTAAATTACAAAGGTTGAGTTGTTGAATCATACGTTGTTGGTCACAGTCGGCGGTAGCGAAAGTGTTGGTTGTCTTTCGCTCTTGTACAAGGACGTTTCCGGGTGTTAAGACGCGTGTATTGATATTATTCGCTTTCGTTTATATTGGATCGAATTTTGACATCACATTACTTTATTACTTTAAATTCGGAATCGTCGGTCGTCGTCGCAATACAAACATATACGGTGCAACAATTTAAACCGAAATTTCGCAAACTTATCGCCTCCTCGGTTTTGAGAATTTGTCGTCCTTTGCTTCTATCATTCGTTTCTATCGATTGGTTATCCTCGATCGTATTCATTGTATCCTATTTCGTTCATCCTTTCTCGCTTATTCCTGTGTGTTCATTCCTTTCTCCTAGTTCTTGGATCGCTCTTTCACTTTTCGTGCTTGCTATTATTCGTTTTTTCTCTTAGTGAACTTATTTATCAAGTCACCATGACGAAGATTGCCCGAGCAAGACGCGAGTTGTGTATAAGGAGAGTCAAGGAGATCCATGAAGTCTCGTTGAAGGCTGAATCCAGCCCACTGGATAAATCGCTGTTTCTCGCTCGTTATCCTGGTTTGGCTAAAATAGTAGAGGAATTCGAACATATGCATTTGAAGGTGATTCAAGATCCGTCCATTGATTTCGATAAAGAGGATCAAACCAGGGCTCAGTTCGACGTAATGCACTATGCTATAAAGGCCAAATATTATGAGCTTACTGACACGTCCTCGAGCATATCGTTGTGGCGTAACCCGAATGCTTCTTCGACAATTAAATTACCAAAGATTTCTCTCCCTCATTTCTCTAAAGATTTATCACTCTGGCCTTCCTTCATTGCGCTCTACAACACCTCTGTTCATAATAATCAGCAAATTTCGGCAATGGAGAAGTATCAGTATCTGTTAGCATCGTTAAAGGGGGAAGCGCTTAGCGTGGTAAAGAATTTGCCGCTTTCAGAGGCTCATTATCCGATAGCATATGATACGTTAATGGTGCGGTATCAAAATAAGAGGAAGTTAGCTACTCATTATTGGAGCTCAATAGTGAAAGCAAAGTCGCTCAAGCAGGATTCGGCCAACTCCTTACGTCTCTTATTGGACACGTTCCATGAGAACGTGAGAGCGTTGCAGTTGATGAAATTCCCGACGGAGTCTTGGGACTTCATTCTGCTTAACGTTTTACTGGATAAACTCACCCCGTCGTTGCGCGAGAAGTTTGAGGCGGAACATAGGAAGACCGAGACTCCTCATTACGAGCAGTTAACAAAATTTCTGCAAGAATACTGCAAGGTTTTTGCTTCAATATCAAACTCGTCGGATGTCGCGAGCAAGCAGGGTGAAAAAAGCACCAAACCCCAATTGCAATCTTCGAAGCACAATGCGTCGATCGCGTCGTTTGTGACCAACTCGGCAACTTGTCTCGTTTGCAAGGAGCAACACGCCATTACAAAATGTCCTCAGTTCTTGAAATCAGCGGCTAAGGACAGATTTTCTCTTGCAAAGAAATTAAGATTGTGTATCAATTGTCTTCGTTTAGGTCATAATGTGAAGGCCTGCCCTTCTACTTGGACGTGTCGGTCGTGTCAATCAAAACATCACACGCTCCTGCATTTCGAACAAAACTCTACTTCGTCCTCAAGGGCCGCTCCTGTAAGTCCGGCTTCTTCGTCACAGGAAGCTGAGTCGGCGACTACGTCGCAAGGTAGTAAATCGCTCGTCACGATGACTAGCGTGGTAGAATCCAGCCCGGTCGTATTACTGTCTACTGCAAAGGCCGAGATTTTTGACGTTCACGGTAATACATTCCCGGTTCGTATTTTGTTGGATAGCGCTAGCCAATCGAATTTCATTACAGAGAGTTGCTGGCGAAGAGGCGGGTTCAATCGCACCAAGCATCGTATGATAATTCTAGGAGTGAATGATGTTAAGGCTGCCACCGCTAAGGGTAGAACCTCTTTCGTAATTCAGGTATCTAATCGGACGGACATTCGACTGCCCGTTGAAGCTACAGTGCTGTCGCGTATCTCCTCTCCTTTACCGAATAGTAGTGTAACGTTGCTCTTTCGCGAGTTTCGCTCGGATTCGCTCGGTCGGGATCAGGGCTCGTGAAAGGGTTTAGCAAGACAGCAGACGTGGTGTACGTTTAAAAGAAAATGTTTATTTAAAATAAATGATAGAGTGCATAGACATTTATGAATCGTGAATATTTACAACTGCTCGAATTGAGGTGTGTAAGATGCGCGTGTATAACGCTTCGGTGTGTGTGTGTGTGTGTATAAATGTGTCGGCGGCGTGCGTGTATAACGGTATATAGTGTGTGTATAAATGTATATATATTGCGTGTATAAATGTGTATGTAGCGCGGGTACAAATGTACATGTAGTGTGCGTATAAATGTATGTATAGTGCGTGTATAAAGGTATATGTAGCGGGCGTATAACTGTGCATATATAATGCGTGCATCTGGATTCGGTGTGTCGGTATAAGAATGTATATTCGGTGCGTATTACAGTTTAAAGGTCCCGTCGTGTGTTGTTGTCGTGTCAGCTGTTCGGGCGCGCGGGGCGCGGGAGCGCGCGGGGCGCGAGAGCGCGTGAGAGCGCGGGACGCGTGAGAGCGCGGGGCGCGAACGTAGTGTTCGGCGCGATCTGTATTTCGGTCGCGTATATTATTCGTGCTTCGGGTGGCAGGATGCATTAGGATGCAACGTCTGGACGAGATCGCTCGTCGGCGGCAGAGATCTCTCTACCCGCTGAGTTGTGACGATCGTTGCAGGTGTTTGTCGGATCTGAGCGAAAGCGTCGAGATCTCTCGACAGAGACTGAGTTCGCTCAACCTCGGTACTTTCGGTTTTAAGGTTCGTCAGGAGACACTGGCAAGATGTGCCGCGATCTCACAGCGGAGACTGAGTTCGCTCAACCTCTTTTCTCTTGTCGAGAGCGTGTTCGGGATCGGATGTCAGGTGCTATACCAGCACTGAGCGAGATCTGGAACGGAGTGATCTTCTCGGTATCGGATCGCCCTTTTTATACCGAGATTACCCGTTCGGGTAATTTTGGCGAGATTCGTTAGGCCCGGTTTGTTTTCGTCTAATCCGAGTAATTATCGGTGCGCGCTATCTCGGCGGCGTTCGGGCGGTGCGGCAGGGAGCGTTGCTCGGCGGCTTCCGTCAGGATTCGGAGCGGTTTGGAAGCGCCGAGACAACGGCCCTGGTTTTCGATCTCGTCGGCCGTATAACGGCGCGATTCGGTCGCGTTTTGAAAGAATAAAAAAGGGCGCATAGCGCCGCTGCATTTGCCCGGCTGGTGTTCGCCGGGCGGCAGCCTTCCGGCGGATCGACGGCCGGGTAAAACGATCGCTCAGGGGGGGATCGTTACAGTAGAATCGAGAGAAAATCATGGGAGCATTTAGAAGGGTTGCCATTGGCCGACCCGGACTATTCTCTTCCTTGCTCTATCGACATTTTACTGGGAGCTGAAGTTTTTGTTTTTATACTTCGTGATGGTTGTCGCAAAGGAGGCCTCGGAGCACCCGATGCCTTCAACACTATCTTTGGGTGGGTCCTAATGGGCGCGGTTTCCTCGCATCCTACGAGAAACCTGCGCTCGTTCGTGACCACCATAAAATCGACGACACAGTAAGTAGATTCTGGCAATTAGAGGAAATTCCGGATCATACTTCGAGTTCTGAAGACGATGTGCGCTGTGAGGAATTGTTTAAGCGGACTACTCGTCGCGAGAATTCAGGTCGTTTCATTGTCTTGTATCCTTTTTCGAAGGATCTCCCTTGTTTCGTGGATTCTTGTCAAATCGCTCTTAATAGATTTCGCTCGCTCGAACGCCGCTTTAAGGAGGACGTTAACTTTAAAACAGATTATTTCAAGTTTATGCAGGATTATCTTGATAACGGACACATGGAGCTCATTAAGCAGCCCTATCCAGTAGATGGATCAGTTTACTATTTACCCCATCATGGGGTAATAAAACTTGACAGCGCAACCACCAAACTACGCGTGGTCTTCGATGCCTCGTCAAGATGCACTAATGGTTCTTCGTTGAATCAAACTCTGTTGAGTGGACCGAAGCTGCAGCAAGATTTAATTGCAATTTTGCTTCGTTTCTGCATTGGATCGGTGGCTCTGACCGCTGACGTCAAGCAAATGTTCCGGCAAATTTGGATTGAGCCTAGCCAGTCCGATTATCAGAGAATCGTATGGCGTTCCGATATCCGACTACCGGTTAAAAACGGTCACCTTCGGGATCGCTCCTTCTCCTTATCTGGCGATTCGCTGCCTGCTCCAGCTAGCGAAAGACGGTAGAGATAGTCACCCTATGGCGTCTGCTACACTAACGTCTTCTCTCTATGTAGATGATATAGTCACTAGCTTACACTCAGTGGAGGAGCAGTGATGCCAGTTTCGATACACTGCAGCCATACAGCGTGGAGGGGCTAGGAGCGCACACAAGGAAGGAGCCGTGTACGTGTGCGCTCGGCGTTCGGCCAGCTTCGGGCAGTAGAAGAGAACAGATATACAATTCTCTGCCTCTTTCTTTCCTAAACTATAGCTATAGCTATGACGCGTCGCCAGCCTCAAGATTTCGAGAGAATCATATATGCTTTAGCGGCTTGGCTCGTTTATTAGATCTCGCGTGTCTCGTACTATTTCGATTTTACAATAAAAACGTAAAAATTAGTAATTAGATAAATATTGTAATTTCATTGAAATTTATTTTGCACATAAAAGATATAAACTAATTAAAATAATAAAGAATAAAAAGAGCGTAAATAATAAAAATCCACTCTTGGCCAACACGTACGTTTTTTTTTCAAAAAGTTGTTATTAAGTTATAAAGATGATTTATTGTTAGCGTAAGAAAAATTAAGTAAAAAATTAAATTGTTATTTGGAAAAATTATTCTAATAGTATATTTTTTATTTTGCTAATATTAAATACAAGTAGTAAAATAAAAGAAGAAATAATTATTTTGCAATAATATAAATTCTTCTATTGTATATCTTTTTTTGTAAATGAACGTACATATTGTTGCTCAACGGAAACCGCGAGAAGGTGGTGGTCTCTTCCGTCAGGAAGGAAATGTGAAAAAATGTTTCCTTTAATATTATATTAGATATAATAATTATATTATGTGTAATAATTTTAATATAATATTAAGGAAAACAATTTTTTTACATTTCCAAGGAATGTAGATGGAACAGAGGATAGGTAGAAAGGACATGAAATAGATATTAAAAAAAATATAAATAAAATATAAATATAAAAAAATATGAAAAAATATAAAAAATATAAATATAAAATATAAAAATATAAATATAAAAAGACAATTATATATTAATATACTATTTTTTTACACGCTTATCTTTCATAAGCGTGATGTCTTTTACAATTTTTTTACACACCTGTTTTACCCAGGTGTGATGTCTTTTGCAGACAATTCTTTTACACACCTGTTTTACCCAGGTGTGATGTCTTTTGCAGACAATTCTTTTATTCATCTGTTTTACACAGGTGTGATGTCTTTTGCAGACAGGATGTCAGACACAGAATTTATTAAAACTTTTTACACGCTTTAACACGCGTGATGTCTTGTACAGACAATTTTTTACACACCTGTCTTACACAGGTGTGATGTCTTTTATATATAGACAAAATATTTTTAGCAGACATAATTTTTTTGCACGCTTATCTTTAACAAGCGTGATGTCTTTTACAGACAATTTTGGATATTTTATTATTGCGTATCATTAGACGAGGAGGGACCAGCAATATTTGTAACGTCTGCAGCATACAACGTCAAGCTACTTTTTATTTTTTTTATAGGACTAATATATAAATTTTTTGTCGACATACGTTGTAGATGTTTGCCATTTATGACCATATTTAAGGCTGTTTCCCCTCTTGTCTTCAACGCTGATTTGAATACGCAAGTTGCATTTATAGAGGTCGACGAAAGTCTGTTTCCTTTTTTTGTTTTTAGATCAGATAAAAGAGAAAATGTTCTCTCAGGATCCGCGTTGGAGTGCGGTAGCGATCTTACCGCATTTAAAAGTGATCTTAAATTTGGATATTTTGGATTATTGACGGATTGACGTTTCAAAATTTCTTTCCACATGTTGTCAAAATTTATTTTTACAAGATTTTGTTTTTCTTTAATAGTGAAGTCAGAAGCCAACATAAGCCATTCTTCTTTTAAACCGTTTTCATCGAAGCCTTTTAGGGTTTGTGCGATAAAAAAAACATCGTTAAAAGAAGTTTCTCTGTTATTATCAAATAAAGCTAAATGTGGTTGAAAGACTTGTAATTTATGCAAAAATATGTTATTGACAGGTAATCTCTTTCTAATTTCTTCGGCAGCAATAATGTAAAACTGCAAACAATTTTGTCGAATAATCGTTATAACATCTGCATGTCCTTCCTTCACTAACTTACAAAGATATTCTTCGCATTCCGATCCCAAAGTTATATTATCAAGAGATTTGTGATTGTCCTTTTCATGGAATGAAATATTTTTAAGTAAATCTTTTAATAAGTTTGGTTTTAAAAAATTTTGACAGATTTGCATAAGAAAATTTAAAGATTTAGGTTGTAATAAATGAATTCTTGTTTCATGAGCTTGAAAAAAAGCATTAAAAGAGTTAAAAAAATTTAAAACGTATTTTAAAAATAGAAAATATGCTTTTATTTCTACATTTTCCATTAAAGATAATAAATATTCCCCAGACTTTACTTTATCGCTCATGACCATTTCATTAAGGAAATATTTTATTGTATCCCATGACTCAAGAACTCTGTCAATACATGAATAATGCGAGAGCCACCGAGTATCGCATAACTTCAAAATTTTACGATTTGTATCTTGAAAACAATCACAAAATTCATTGAAAATAGCTAAACGCTTTGGACTGCTGTTAATATAACTTGCAATTTTTTTTAGAAATTCTTCGCAGAAATCGGGCATTTTAGCGCATGCAGCGTGCGCAGCCAATGCGGCGGAATGGCAAGGACATGAAAATGTTAATAAATTTTTGCATTTTAATTCAAGTTTCTTTTTAAAAGATAAATGTTTCCCTGTCATTACAGATGCATTGTCGCATAATAGAGCAATAATATTTAAAAATGGAATTTGAAGTTTATACATTTCAAATTCAAATGCATTAAATAATTTTTCTGCACTACAATCTCTTGCATCAATGTCAATTAATTTTACTAATTGCGACCGAATATCTAAAGTTTCGAGATCAACATATCGAACTAGAAACGTCATCCATTTTTCATTGGTTATATCAGACATTTCGTCAATAAACACAGAAAATTTCGTATTTTGTATGTTATTAACTACACGTTCTGTCTCAACCGGACATAAAACATTCGAAATGATATTTTTGCATTTCGTTCGACCCATATTCATACTTTTTAACACATTAGGATCTTTTCCTATGTCTTGAAAAAAGCTGAGAATCTCTTTTGCAGTTTGATGAGGAATATTTTTTTCAGTAATCAATGCGGCATATCGTATCTCTGCTGATTTTTTTCGCTCATCAAACGTTAAAAACGATTCATCGGTTTGCGTATTCAAACATTCTTCATTCGTTTTGTTTGTTTCTATATTACTTTTTGATTTATTTCTGTGCATTTTGGATTCTGCGTGTCGATATATATGTGATAGACCGCCAGCAATTGATCTATCACAGATCAAACAAGAAAATGAACTGGCGTTATTTGATACTTCACGTAACCATAATTTAAATTCGTCTATATCTAGCCATTGTGGTCTAAATGTTCTTTTACACTGTACTTTTTTATCTTGTAAATTTTCATTATTATTATTACACAAATTGTCTTTAATACTATTTTTATGACACGCAGAATCCACATGTCTGGAAACATACGATGAACATGGAAAATTTTTATTACATATATTACAATAATAAAGACTGTTATCGGATGATACTTTGCGTATCCAAGATTTGTATCGATCGTCACTAAGCCAAGCTTCTGTAAAACTTCGCTTACGTTTTTTGGTTAATTGATCACACATTTCTATAATGATTATTAAAAAAGGAGAAAGAGCAAAAAAAACTGTAAAAATATACAGCAAAATATATACGTGTGTTTGTATTCGCGTGTGTGTATATATGTATATGTGAAAACTTACTTTTATAAATGTTGTGAATAATATTCGACAAAGCGACGATCAACAAGAAGACAAGACCTTTCTTAAAGCCACCAGAAACAGAAATGAAACAAATACGTTATATACAAACATTATATTTGTGAAACAAGTACATATATTTGTTGACAATATTTGTCGGTGACTACCGGGCACGAGCGTATCCGCAAAACGAGTCAGTCGACAACGGATAACAGCGAGAGAAGGAGCAAAATGTCACGTAAGTGTTAAATAATATTTGAAACATATATTTTATTCAAATATAATTATAAGGCTCTCGCTTTTGTTCGCAATGTCAAATACATATTTACATCTTTCGTTATATACAAACATGTACACATTAAAGTGACTTAAAAAGACGTTAGGCGCTTACACATGTGTAAATGTTTTTAAAACACATAAACTTAATCAAGATCATTAACTTTAGTGCAAATTTTAGTTATAAATATAAAAAATTAAAAATTTAAAGATTTTTATTATTTATAAAATTGTTCTAATACCATTATTAAAAGAGTAATAAAATATATAATCTACTATGTAAAAATAATGGCAATAAGAGCCAAACGCAGTACGTAAGGCGCATGTATTCTTTATTGCGAATAAAATTAGCGAACGTTTCGGTCCCTTTCTTTGGGCCATCTTCAGCACATATACAATAGAATAAAAAAAAATACATTAATGATCTTGTGTGTGATTAAGTTTTAAAAACATATTTATACATGTGTAAGCGCCTAACGTTGTTTTAAAAGTCACTTTAATATGTACATGTTTGTATATAACGAAAGATGTAAATATGTATTTGACATTGCGAATTTTGACAAAAGCGAGCACCTAGCCAAAATAGCGCCGTCGATCCTGGTAGATTTGTTAAATAAAAAAAGTTTGAAACCTACACATGTTTCTTATATTTTTGCAGAAGAGAGTTTAAGTGAAAAAGCAGAACGGATGCTGTTAGGAGATGAGGATTCTACTGATGCTGTTATGCAAAAGTTGTTGCAGCAACAAGAGGAGCAAGCAGAAACATTAAAAGGGCAGCAAGCAATGCTGCAGCAGTTACTGCAGTTACAGGAGCAGCAGCAGCAGCAGTTACAGAAGCAGCAGCAGCAGCAAGAGCAGCAACAAAAGCTGCAACAAGAGCTGCAACTGGAACAGCAACAGCAGCAGCCACAACAGCAGCAGCAGCAATTAAGAAGTATGTTATTCGTTATTTTTTTAAATACATTTAAATATACACACATACACGCACATATATATATATATATATAGTAAATTTAATATTATTTATTTAATTTAGATGATCATAGAGGCCGTGGTCGCGGACGTGCGCGGGCCCGATGGTATCGGCAGAGGGGTGGTGCCCGTGCACTATATTTTAATAGAGGCGGAGGCGGAGGCCGAGGTCAAGGCCAAAATTATCTAAGAAGAGGAAGAAGAGGCACTTTCGGCCCTTTAATAATAAAAAACTATTATTTATCCTAATTTCCTTATACAAGTTTTATATTAAATATTATTAAATAAATGAATTTAAAATTATCGTTAAATGATACTTTATTTATTAATTTTAAGCAACCTCTCAACTTCTCTCTCTCTCTCTCTCCCCCTCTCCCTCTCCCTCTCCCTCTCCCTCTCCCTCTCCCTCCCCCTCTCCCTCTCCCTCCCCCTCTCCCTCTCCCTCCCCCTCTCTCTCTCCCTCTCCCTCTCCCTCTCTCTCTCCCTCTCCCTCTCCCTCTCCCTCTCCCTCTCCCTCTCCCTCTCCCTCTCCCTCTCCCTCTCCCTCTTCCTCTCCCTCTCCCTCTCCCTCTCCCTCTCCCTCTCCCTCTCCCTCTCCCTCTCCCTCTCCCTCTCCCTCTCCCTCTCCCTCTCCCTCTCCCTCTCCCTCTCCCTCTCTCTCTCTCTCTCTCTCTCTCTCTCTCTTTCTCTCGCTCGCTTGCTCTTTCTCTCTCACTCTTTTTCAACATTAAATATGATATTAATATATAATTGTATATGTCTCTTTATATTTATATTTTTTTATATTTATATTTTTATATTTTATATTTATATAAAAAACCAAGAGTGGATTTTTATTATTTACGCTCTTTCTATTCTTTATTTTTTAAATTAGTTCATCTTTTATGTGCAAAATAAATTTCAATGAAATTACAATATTTATCTAATTACTAATTTTTACGTTTTTATTGTAAAATAGTACGAGACACGCGAGATATAATAAACGAGCCAAGCCGCTAAAGCATATATGATTCTCTCGAAATCTTGAGGCTGGCGACGCGTCATAGCTATAGCTATAGTTTAGGAAAGAAAGAGGCAGAGAATTGTATATCTGTTCTCTTCTACTGCCCGAAGCTGGCCGAACGCCGAGCGCACACGTACACGGCTCCTTCCTTGTGTGCGCCCCTAGCCCCTCCACGCTGTATGGCTGCAGTGTATCGAAACTGGCATCACTGTGGAGGAGGCTCGCAACCTGCAGAATCAGTTACAACTGTTGCTTTGAAGTGGCGGTTTTGAACTGAGGAAGTGGGCAAGCAGTCATCCTGAGGTGTTAGCCGACTTGGATGCTCAGTACTGCAGCAGTTCGATGTTGTCGTTCGAATCAGATGAAAATCAATTTTTAAAGATCTTAGGACTCCGTTGGTACTCTTGTTCAGACAGCTTCGGTTTTCAAGTCATTCCCTTGAATAGAGATTGTTCTAAGCGTACAATCCTCTCGGAACTAGCTCGTATTTTTGACCTCTTGGGTTTCTTGACGCCTCTTACATTCACGGCAAAGAGACTGATACAACTCTTATGGACTTTGAAACTGGACTGGGACACCAGACCTCCAGTGGAGATATGTCAACGATGGGACAAATATAGGTCCGAGCTTGCAGCATTAACCTCGCTTCGCATATCTCGTACGCTAGCTCGAAACGATGTCGTTCGCCGTGAAATACACGGATTCTGTGACGCCAATGAACAAGGCTATGGTGCTGTAGTTTACATGCGTATTGTCGCTCTCGATGGTGTAACGATTCACTTGCTTAGCGCCAAATCGAAGGTAGCTCCACTCAAGTCTATTACTTTACCTCGTTGAGAGCTTTGTGCCGCAGTGTTGCTCTCCGATTTAATAGTATACATCCGACAAGTTTTCAGGAATCATTTGAAACTAGACGATGTGTATGCCTGGTCCGATTCTATGATTGCGCTCGCGTGGATTCGTTCGGTTCCTCATCGATGGAAGACGTTCGTACGCAATCGAGTTGCTAGAATACAGGAGAATATCCAAATATCATCTTGGGGCCACGTCGACACTCATTCTAGCCCGGCGGACTGTTGCTCCCGGAAATTGTATCCAAAGGATTTGTTGGCTTGTACCTTATGGTGACGGGGCCCTGAATGGTTGTTGGAATTTGAGCCTCGCTCCAAATTTGTTGTCGAGTCTAACATCGAGTCTGATGTCGCGTCGAATACTCTGGTGGAAGAAGAAGCCAGAGCTTCTACTTTTGTTGCTTGTTTTGAAGACTCCGATAGTCTTATATCTATCATAAATCGCTTCTCGTCGTTGGATAAAATCTCTCGAATAATCGCTTATTGTTTACGCTTTATTAATAACTTAAAAGGAAAGCCAGTTTCAGCTCTTGTAGCGGTAGATTAATTGGAAATGCATTCGGCATTGCTTGTTTTAGTAAAGTTAGTACAAACGAGTTTTGCTGAGGAGATCACTCGTATAAGAAACAATAAAAGAATTTCGAGGACCTTGGATAAACTCGATCATTTGTGGATCCAGCTGGGATTCTCAGGGTGGGCGGTAGAATCGTCCATTTCATACTACCTTGTAACGATCCGCCCCGTAATTGTTTCCCGGCCGTCATCCGCCGGAAGGCTGCCGCCCGGCGACCACCAGCCGGGCAAAATGCAGCGGCGCAATGCGCCCCGCTTAAGTATACCAACGCGCGTTCGAATCAAGCCGTTATACGGCCGACGATGGATAACGCGAGGACCGTTGTCTCGGCACCCGAACTATTCCGAGTACCGACGGAAAACGCCGAGCGACGGTCCCTAGCGCCAAAATAATTCATAGTAATTATTTGCGCTCGACAAAACAATCGGGCCGACGGATGTCACCGAAATTACCCGACTGGGTAATTTCCCAGTATAAAAGAGCGATCCGACGCCGAAAACAGACACTCCGTTTTCCGCTCCGATCAGAGCCCGTACGGCACCTGAGACGACTCCGAAAAACCGATAAAGCTTCTCTCAGAGAGAGAAACCGAGGTTGGGCGCACCCAGCCTCCGCCGAGAGTTTGCGGCATCTCCGAGGAAGCATCCTTTACAAACCTACCGTCGAATATACGAGGTCGGGCGCACCCGGTCTCCGCTGAGAGCTTTCAGCCAATATTCGAAAGATCCTATCCAAACCCCGCGACGACCAGATTCAACGGGTAGGGAGTCACCTGCCGCTGACGGGCGTTCCCGTCTAATCGTCGTTCCCAGATAATTATCACATCCAACAATCCGAAAATCGCCAGAAATTAGTTCATTAACGAGCGATAAACCTAAGCACGCCGCGTTTCTCGCTCACGCGCCCCGCGCTCTCGCGTCTCGCGCTTTCGCGCCGCGCGCTCTCGCGCCGTGCGCTATCTCTCTCATCGAAGCGCTCACGCGCCCGCGTGCCCGCACGCCGTGTATACAAGGCGTTTAAAGCCCCGAGAGACGCACAAAAACGCGACAACACAACTCGCATCGCCGCGCGAGTTTCCACGAATGTTAAATACCGACACGCCGCGTGCATCTAATGTAAGAACGGACGTATAATAAAGATTGCCACCGCCGTTCTCGCCGTCCGTTGCCGTAATCTCCGATTGCACACGCACACTGTATATCCGAACATTTATACTGTACATACGACCATTTATATACACGCCGCCGTACATACATACATACACGCACACTGTAAATACGACCATTTATACATACGCCGCCGTACATACATACACCCGCGCACACTGTATATACGAACATCTACATATACGCCGCTGCACATGCACACACACACACACACCTCGCACCCACACATCCGCACACACACACACCGGGAATACGAAAACCATCATATACGCTACACACTTGTACATGCATTCTACGTTTTGAAATAAATCATTCTTATTTTCACTAAACGTAAGTCTACTGTCTCGCCGACTTTTTCTCGAGCTCTGATCCCGACAGAGCAAGAATCCGAGCCGCACTCGCGAAAGTGGTGCGTTACAACCTTATGAATCCAAGCATCCAACGCTGTTGCCCAACAAGCATAGGCTCACGGAACTCATCGTTGAGCGCACTCACCAAGTACATTTACATCCAGGTCGTCGCGCCATGCAATACCTACTAGCGCAACACTTTTGGATTCTGGGATCACATCGGGTGATAAAACGAGTCCTATCCAGATGCTACCGATGCTTTCGCGCTAATCCTCGTTTTGCGCAACCGCCTATGTCGGATCTGCCGCTTGAATGCATAAATCAGGTAAAGCCCTTTTCAATCACCGGGACTGATTACGCGGGACCTTTCTTCGTAACTAATCGTCGAGCTCGCGGAGTAACTTCCTATAAGGTCTACGTCTGCCTGTTCGTTTGCATTACGGTCAAGGCTATTCATTTAGAGGTTGCTTTCTCGTTGTCCACGGATTCCTTTCTTGCAGCCTTACGCCGTTTTATCGCTAGGCGAGGTAGATGCTCGCTATTGTTTAGTGATTGCGGAACTAATTTCGTTGGCGCGCATCGAGAACTCATCAATCTTATGCAGCTCGCACCTCAGAGACAGACAAGATCAAGTGGTCATTCAACCCTCCATCCGCGCCACATTTTGGAGGACTTTGGGAGTCGGGGGTGAAGTCGTTTAAGACCCACCTTAAGCGTGTGGTGGGCGATCAAATCCTCACAGTCGAAGAGTTTAGTACAGTGCTACTTCAGATCAAAGCCGTTCTAAATTCGAGGCCGCTTTGCCCTATGAGTTCGGATCCGAATGACCTCACAGTGCTGTCGCCGGGTCATTTCCTCACAATGGAACCACTCGTATCTATTCCTAGTCCTGACTTAACCATCGTACCCATGAATCGACTGGATAGATGGCAATTGGTACGGCGAATGCACCAGGATTTTTGGAAACGTTAGCATCAGGAGTATCTCCATACCCTGCAGTAACGCCCCAAATGGTTGGATCAAATTGATCCGATTCAGGAGGGCACGTTAGTCTTGTTAAAAGAGGAGAACATCTCTCCTTTGCAATGGAAGCGAGGGCGAATAACAAAATTGCATCCCGGTCGTGATGGAGTTCCGCGAGTAGCCACCGTGAAGACAACGAATGGTCCATTAACTCGTCCTTTGGTGAAGCTATGCCCATTGCCGAAGGGCAGTTCACCCGAGAATAATTAAAAATATTAATAGTTATATTTTGGTGGGCGGTATGTTTGGCGCTCATCAATTACGTTGTCGTGTTTTAGAGTTATGTTGTTAGTTCATAGTTGTCGCGCCAATTGTTGTAATATAATTTTACTGTTGCTTATCGAATGCTTGGCTTATCAATTGTATTAATTGAGCGTTTCTTTGTAACGCATTGGTTTTGTTAAAATTATTGATCGAGAGTGGGAGCAGACTACTCGCTTGCCGTGCCTTACAGGAAAGAAGGCTCGGTCTTACTTGCTCCGGATATCGTTGGAGACATCACGAGCAGAGAGAGAATTCCAGCACTTGCATGAAGGAATTGAAGATTGCTTGCATGATTGGATGGCACGCTTGCTTTTCTCTATCCTTCTCTTCTATCGCTTGCTTAACACGCTCACTGCTTGCTGCAAAGAAGACCTTTTTTTGGAAGGATCTGCAACTTTGGGAGCACGAGGCACGCATTGCGCAGTGAGTCGATTACTTGCTTTATTCATTGCATCTTGCCCATAATTTCGCTATCCACGCGGCTTTAGCGAAAGTATCGCTCTTACGCTAAAGAAGCATTCCTTTATTCAATTCTTGTCTCGTAATTGCGCTTATTTCGCTTATATCGCTTAAAATTCGCAACGGGGAGAATTGTCGATACCCTCCCCTAACAATAATACTATAAAATATATATAATCTAATAATCCTTTTTTTTTGGTAACGCAGGGGAAATCTCCAAGGAGATACTCCATGCCCGCGGGGACGGGACATGGGGTTATGTGGGTTTTAAGAACATGCCCCCGGACCCACTAAAACCCCTGCGGTGGCCATCTCGGGCGGTTTTGGAGGCCCTCCAGGAACGAGCAATTGCATTACTTCTGGAGGGCCTCCGCTTGTCCATACCCGCGGGGTCACTGTCCGTTTATACGGACTACGACCCCTGCCCCTCTCCCTTTATAGGCAGAGGAGGTCTTTCTTGTTGTTGCGGCGCAGAGGGACCACACTTCCACGCCGCGCCTCTCTCGGGAGGAAATTATGTGTTCCTCCCAGGGACGGGACGGGGGTTCGAATCTTCCGCTCGAACTCCCATCCCTATCTTCTCCCTTTCTATGTAAGGGGGGAAGCTTGGGGGTGGGGCCTGACCCTCCCCCGGTTACCGCCTCGGCGAGAGTCCCTTCCTCGCCCAGGCAACCAGGTGGGGTCATCTATCTCCTCTCGGGATTCGGGGCAGCGTGTCTTTCCCGCCTCCCCCGCCTCTCCCGCTCTCTCTCGGCCATCTCCTTCCGTAGCATTATTCTGCCACAGGAGACGATCGCCTTCCACGCTTCGTCGCTCTCGACCATCCTATTCACGATAATCGGAAGCGACAGATCATTACCGACTTTGTCGGTTAGAGCACGGCGCTCCTCTGCCCACGCTGGGCAGAACTCCAGCGTGTGCTGCGCCGTGTCCCTCTCTTTATCGCAGTGGTGACACTGTGCAGTGAGCTCTTTTCCTATCTTATGCAGGTACTCGCCGAAACAGCCGTGTCCAGCGAGCACCTGCGTTAAGTGAAACGACATCCTGCCGTGAGGTCGATCCATCCATTTCTCCAATATGGGCCTCACGGCCCCGACAACCCGTCTTCCCGAGTTAGTCGGAGGAATGTTTAGAAGGTATTCCTTTCACTCCTCCGCCATCCATCGTCGGGCTTGGAGCCTCGAGATCCCTCGCACCCTGTTGGTGATGATTTCCCCCATACTCTGGAGCTCTTTTAGTTGCCGGTACACTTTGGCATGTGCGCCAGCAACCAGCTCCATGGGGGGTAGTCCTGCCAGGGTCGAGGCCGCCGCGTGCGACACCGTCCGGTATCCACGGACGACGCGGATGGCCACTCTGCGATGCACTCTACGCAGTGCATCGCGTATGTGTTTCGTGGCCACCGCCTCGTCCGCCCAATCCGTAAAGGGCCACCGAATTCACTACGTTCGCATACAGGCGGCGTACTCGATCGTCCGGTCCTTTAATGTTGGGCAGTAAGCGGCTGAGTGCCGCTGCTACCCCTTCGACCTTCCCGACCAGACGATCAAAGTGATCTCTGAGGCTCCATCTTCCGTCTAGCCATAGTCCTAGGTATTTCATACACGTACCCAGCTGGACAGGGATGTCGTCCACCGTTACATGGGTCTGCGGTGGTACCCCCCGAGAGCCATTGTGGAAGTAGATGGCCTCGGTTTTCCTGGGGGCCATCTTTAGACTCATGCTCTTTATCTCCCTCACAACACATGCCACCGCGAGATTGGCGATCTCTCTCGCCTCCCCCCAGTCTGCGCCTCCGGCTAGTAGCAGGGTGTCGTCTGCATAACAGACGACATTGCAGCCGGGGGGAAGGGCAGTCCGCAGGACATTGTCGTATGCGATGTCCCACAGTAAGGGGCCTAAAACTGACCCCTGTGGGACACCGCATTTCCCTCTTTCGTTTGGTACCGTGTCTATCACGGTACTCCAGGCCCCTCTCCTGAAGGTATAGGACTTAACTTAAGTAGGATTTAACTTAAGTAGGACTTAACCTAAGTAGAACTTAACTACCTCCACAAGATATTGAGGGACGCCATGTTGTATCAGGGCGTCCCTCACCTTCCCCCAGGGCAGGGTTTTAAATGCGTTTACGATATCAAGCGATATTGCAACAACCACCCCGCCCTCACTCGTAACGGACCCCACGAGGGACCTTGCAACCGGTGGACGGATTCAGACCGGATATCGTGGTTTCAGGTCAGCAGAACCATCCGACGACCGAGCGGACGACCACCAAAGGGGAGAGCCAGCCGATCGAGACGACGGAGGAGGCCGGGGAACGACGTGCACGGGACCTGCAACTGAGGTGCGCAGGACGACGAGTCGCGACCCGGCAACGACGAGTGAGAGTGCAGAGAGAGTGCGCGGGAGCGACGAACAGCCCGCGGTGACGCGCGAAGCGCGAGTGAGCGGTGCGAGTGTCGCGAGAGCGCAAAAAGACGAGATTCGAAACGAAGCGCGTTGGGCGAAAGGCAACGCGAGGAAACGAAGCCGGACGAGCGACGGAGATGAGCGGGGCGAGCGCGGAGTGCCCAGCGAATCGTTTCGCGAGGTTAACTGTTGCGAGCGAGCGGATGCGCGCGACGCGTCGAACACGTCAACCGGCAAACGCGGGTGCGCGGAAGGAACCGCGTGCGCGAGTGAGCGCAGCGAAAAGCTGCTTATCGAGATTTTCAATTTTTTATTATATCTACAGAATACTGTCATTAGCATTTGAGCTAACGAAGTATAATGAGAGACAGCGGTCGGAATGCGCGAGGACCGAGGCGCCGAGCAGCTCGACCGACGGCGATAGACTATGTATACTTATTATTTATTATCATTATCTACTGGGCTATTTTATTTTATACGCGTCGATAGCATGCAGCATATCGGGAACGCGGAACGCGACAGACGAAGTAACGACAATATTTTCTTTTAGACAAGTCGCGATATTTTATGTAATTTACGTTATCTGTTTAATTTTGACCGATCTGTCGGTGGAACTCGGCGCGTGGCACAACTCGACGCGGGGAAGCAAAACCCGTGCTTACGGATTGATTTTATGTTTAATTTTATCAAAGGAGTTTATTCTTAGTTATACTTTTTGCCCAACGACCGAAAAAAACCGACACGACGGTTCCATCGCCGGAGAAAGCGATGAGTCATATATATATAGCGTATTAATTAGGTTAAGCAGTGTAATTGATAATAAGCGCACAAGGACATTGGAAAAGACGGGCGAAAGCGAAAGGGACCATAGAAAGCGAAAGCGCGTGCGTGGAGCGTGCCAACCAACAAAGGATCCTTCTGATTGGCCGATGGACGAGTGGAGGGGAGACCGACACGCGAGGCAGTATAAGAGGGCCGACGAGACTGGAAGAAAGGTTGTTTGCCTGCGAACGACTGGTGAGAGAACCGTATTGCGCAATTCGCGAAAAGCCGTTGGCGACGGTTGTATCGAGACGTACGGAGATAGCACTTTTTGTAGCGCGACGTATGTGTGCCAGTGTGAGCGAACGCGGTACGTAAAATTTTGAAAGTAATTGCGAAAAAAGAAAGATATCGCGACAGAGTGATCGCGAGACGCGAGAGAGGCACGACGCGGAATCGCGAGTGCGCGAGAAATTGCGAATAAACGAATGTGCGAGAGTTAGAGTGAACGGTGATGTAAAGAGGAGAAAGCAATTAATAAAAATTGTGATTTTTATTACTTATTTAAAAAAACAAAGAATACTGAGTGTTTATTAACCCATCCATCCTGGATCCCGACGTTCATCCACGCGCGGCGACGACAACGTCGGCAGTGACCTGCCCTTGGACCGGAACCTGAAACAGATAGCGGAGGAGAAGGTATCACTTGAGAACGACACCTTGGTGTTTGGAGAAATAAAACACCTGGCCACCGACGAAAACATCCATAACGCCTGTCTTTTTTTTGCGAGGGATGAGGAAATGCGTTTACGCAGACCTGACCGCCCGTACGGCCAGGTACTGTGGGAGTCGTCTTATTGTTGCTGAAGAACGCAACGGGCCCTACCCACTAAAACCTCACCCCTGTACGCGACCGATCTTTGGCCGCGAAAAACCGAGGGCCCCCGGGAACCGCTAACGCATTACAATCAGGAAACCCTTCCTCGGCTAGCGCTATGTGTTCACGCCCTACCTTATCGAGAAACCGCAAGCTTGAACTGAGGGCTCCTACCCAAGTAGCAGACTGCTACTACCTAACCTTGAAACCGACAGTTTTAGACTTATTGCCGACCATGATCCCGGCCAACGAAACCGAGAAATTGGTCACGATGGAGGAGTTGGTGGAGCTGCCTGAACTGTCTCAGGACTTGTCACAGCCGGAGAGTCAGCAGGAGGAGCCGGAGATCCAGCAGAAGAAGCCGGATGAACCGAAACGAGATAATCCAACGGCGCAGGACAATACAACGGCGCAGAGAGACAACGTGGAGGAACAAGGCGCTGGAGACAAAGAGGAGGTGGAGCAAGCGCCGCCCGTAAGCCTCAAATATGTCCTATAAGGCTTTTCTTTGTTTGGACAAAGTTGTCCAAACTTTTTGTCCAAACAGATTAAACGTTAGATTAAGGTTTCCATTGTAACGCGAACAATGCGCTTTTATTTAGTGATTGAGAACTTGATTTAGCGGCAGGTACTTTTATTTTGTTATTATTTATTTATTTGGAAACGCGAAAGACGTGGTTTATTTGATTTTCCTTTGTCCATGCGAATAAAGAAGTATTGCATGGTTATTAGTCAGCGCTTAGAAAGCGTAAAAGTTTATTTTATATTAAAGAGTTTATTTTATTGTTAAAAGCTAACAATGCGCGTGCATCGTAACGTGACACACTGGAAATTGTTATTTTATAAGTTAAGACGAGTTTTTTGTTCGAACAAAAAACAAAGAAACGCAGCATGTAAGTCTGTACAGCGCATGCGTCGAGCCGCCGATCGACGCAGGGCGGTGGTGGGAGTAGCTTATAAGAGCGATGCGCGGCCTTTCGTTTCCGGGATCAGCCCGAGACAGTCCTTCTTTGTACATCGTGTAGTGCGCGTTAATACGCATGAGTGCGTCGTAGTATCGATAATTACTATTTTCTGTTAATTCCGGTAATTACTAGCAAGCTCTAGCTAGATATTGAGCAATTATTTTATTAAAACGCATTGAAAAAGTGTTTGCGAGCGCGTTGACGTGCGTAGAAGACATACCGTGTCTAGGCGGTGCATTACTGCGCAAATGTACAAATGTTGTGATAAATGTTTATAAAGATATTAAATATATTAATTTTTATATATTTTAATATAAGAAAAGTGTTACTTCACTCACCTATCCGTGTACGTGTGACAGTTTCCTGGTTTTCCATTTTCTTTGGGACAATCGGTGACTCTTGGTGATAAGTACGATGATCCGTGATCCTGTAAAAAAGGAGAGAAAATTTAATTAGTAGGAAATTACGCGGGAGGCTTAAAAGTGTGTGCCAGAACGTGTCGTAACGTGCGCGACCGTTAGAGTATCAGATTACGCGTGACGCATCTAAGCGGCGCGTCTAACAGAGAAAGTAAATGGAGCCTAAGCGACCGTTGAAACGCGTGATCCCGCGAGAAAGAATCGAGACGGGGCTTGGAAATTTCCGTTAGTGGCGTGACGTCGCAACAGCAATCGGGGGCGTGGCTTACTACCACAAAGCCACTCGACAGACAAAGAAGACAAAGAAGACAAAGGACATCGCTGGGACAATAGGACTGGAACAAAGGACAGTGCTGGAACAAAGCACACAGCTCTGTAACAAAGGAATAAGGCCGAAACAAGGGCAAATAAAGGAAATCCTTGCTCGTTGGAGGAGAAACGAGCTGGCGACCGTTTAAACAAGAGAACTTTGAAATTTTATCCAAAGCGAACTCTCGTAGAATTATCGTCCGGTAACAACCTAACCTTGAAACCGACAGTTTCAGACTTACCGCCGACCATGATCCCGGCCAACGCAACCGAAGAATTGGTCACGATGGAGGAGGTGGTGGAACTACGCGAACTGTCTCAGGAATAGTCACAGCCGGAAATTCAGCAGGAGGAGCCGGAGATCCAGCAGAAGAAGCCGGATGAACCGGAACGCGATGGTCAAACGGCGCAGGACAATCCAACGGCGCTGAGAGACAACGTGGAGGAACAAAGCGCCGGAGACAAAGAGTGGAATTCATAGACGTATTTTGAAAGTCAAGACGGGCTTAAGCTCGTTCTCAAGACCACGATCGATTCATAGTTCTTCCTTAAGACCGACTTTCAAGTTTAAACTTGAGCTCAGTCCTAAGTAAGCAAATAACGTTGCATAGATAAATCTTAAGACCGAAATGGCATTATTCAATACACAATTCTTTCTGAAGATTTGTCTTGAGCCTGTCTTCGTCAAGTCCAGTAATAGTCGACTTAAGACGGATTTGACAGGTTATGTCACATTGAATTGCTTGACTCGTTTAATTTGACAGTTTGTCAGTGTGACAGTTTTACGGTTAATATATTATAACATATTTTACGAAATTAAAGAAGACAAAGAAAGAAGAAAGAGAAAGGTATGTATAATATTATATATTGTATAATTACCATTTTGTAATGTAAAGAGTGGCAGAGTGAGTAATTATCTTAATCTTTACATTATGTAGACAGTATATTATTATAATGGTTTATATAAATGTTATAAGTTATTGTATGTTATTATATGTTATTATTATATGTTTATAGTTAAAGAAGAGTTGAGAGAGAGAGAGAGAGAGAGAGAGAGAGAGAGAGAGAGAGAGAGAGAGAGAGAGAGAAAAGAGAAAAAGAGTAAAAGAAGGAAAGCTTTATTTAAAAGGACAGAGAGAGAGAGAGAGAGAAAGAGAGAGAGAGAGAGAGAGAAAGAGAGAGAGAGAGAGAGAGAGAGAGAGAAAGAGAGAGAGAGAAAGAGAGAGAGAAAGAGAGAGAGAAAGAGAGAGAGGCGGAGTGGAAAAGAAGATAACGTAAAACAGTACGGTTTATATAATAATAAAATAATGGTTATTGTAATAATATATATATTTTATATATATATATAATTATATATCACATAATATCATTTTATATTATATTATACAAATAATTATATATATAAATATTATATATATAAATAATATTATATTATTATATTATATATATAATATAATATTATATGTATATACAAATAATATTATATTATTATATTATATATATCATATTATAATATTATATTGTAAGCGGCGCGCAGGCGTTTGCGCAACACCAAGCGGATGCGTTTGCCCCACCCGTAAGGTGCTGCCACCAGAAAACGTACCGGGTAGCCTAATTGGCATGCGCGCTCATGCGAAAGCGCGGACACCGAGCGAGCGTGCAAATTGTAAAAGCGAGAGCGAGCACTCTCCACCTGGAAGTGTTAGCGTACAGTCGTGATAGCGAGAACACGGGAGTCATTTTGATATTGTAAAGAATTATACTTTGAAATTTTCTTATTAAATACTTATACTTTTAACTTGGTCTTCTTTTCATTTCGCGAGAAGCCTTTAATATAACACCCTCTTTAAACCGTTTGAGTTGCCGCGACCTATACGCGTCTTAACTGTTCGCGCTTTATTTTTGACAAATCAAATAAATCAATTCGTCTATTAGCGGGAATATTACATCTCAGAAGTGGGATCGAGACGGGAATTACGCGAGTTTAAAAGGATACGAAGAAAGGAGAAAATACGAAATACTTGGAAGATAAGAAGAATTTATTCAAAACCAACAAATAAAAATACAGAATTTAAGCGTGTATGCCACGAACGCGAGCGAAGGAGCTAATGGATCGGGCAGCACTAGAGAAGCTGACGGTCGAGCAGTTACAGGCAGAGGCCGCGAAATACGGTCTGCCGACCACGGGCAATTGGAATGCGCTCATCGATGCTATCATGGGCCACCTCGAACACCACGGGCCGGTTGATGAGCTCCAACAGTTGGCCGCCACGAAAGCGACGACCTCAGAGTCAGTACAACAGGTAGCAAAGGCATCCACTGCTCGGGCGGAACCTCAACTACCGACCGACGTGATGAGGCAGATGTTGCACTCAATACAACAGCAGCAACACCAGTTGAACCAAATCGTACAGCTACTGGTTGACCAGAGGACGGAGAGCGCGGTACAGCGGCAGCGCGCGGCAGCCGCAACGTCCAACCAATTTTCGTCACGCACGTCTCCGACAGACGAATTAGGACCCCGGTCGACCGAGTCTTGGTCGTCTGGATCAGCGGTGCAGGCTCTGGCGCACCAGATACCGGAGTTCGCAGGGAGCGACGACGATAACGTCCTCTCTTGGGTCAAACAAGTGGACAAAGTGGCGCAGGTTCACGGAGCGACGGACGGTGCGACCTTGTTAGCAGCTTCGAGTAAACTTACCAGGTCGGCTCGCAGATGGTTCGATGTCCAAGGGGACGCAGCCGTTGAATCCTAGGTGGGATTGAGAGCAGAATTATTAAAGATATTCGATAGAAAGATTTCATTCTTTCGTGCGATGCAAAAGATTGAAGCTCGCAAATGGCTACCAACCAAAGAGACATTTGACGATTACGCCATAGAGAAATTGACGTTGATGCACAGGCTGGACCTCCCGGAAAGCGACTGGATTCAACTGCTGGTGAGCGGAATTCAGCAGCTGTCGTTGAGGGCAACGGCGCTGTCCCTGACTGCGGTCTCCGTGGACTCCTTCCTCGAGAGGATACGCACCATCACGCAGGGCACCGCCGAGGTCGAGAAGAGGTCAACACCCAGTCATCAGCAGTCAAAGGCGAAGGACAGCACTTGCAGAAACTGCGGCAAAAAGGGTCATGGTCACAAAGACTGTAAGTCCGAATTGAATTGTTTTTATTGTAAGGAAAAGGGGCACAGGCGATACGACTGCCCGGCGCTAAAAAAGAAGGAGACAAAGACGACAGTTAAGGCATCAGGTTCTCCGATAGTAGCAGCGGCGAGCGTAATTTCAGATTCTGAGGATCTTGGCGAAGTTGCGGCAGTCGACAAAACAGGCTCACGGTTGGTCATCTCCGACCCCTTTATTCGTGTAGGCCTCCCTAACTGTAAAAATAAATTATTAGCGTCAATCGACACAGGTAGCCCTGTATCTTTTGTTAAAGCGAGCGTTTATGATGCATTAATTAGACCATGTAATAATAGATTAGCGAGTGTGGAAACGAACTTGAGAAATTTGTCTAATCAAAAATTAGATATTTCCGGCATTATAACATTGAAGTTAAATTTTGACTTATTAAATGCAAAAGAATTTTAGTTAAGATTACATGTTTTAAATACGGGTATTTTTCAAGGGGACATTATCTTAGGTCGCGAGTTTTTGCGCGAAAACAAATTAACGTTGGTGTATAACCCGGCGGCGAAGGTCGAAAAGCAAACCGTCAATCTGTTTTCGTTCCTCCCTTTGTGTGTCGACGAGGAGAAAACGGATGAACTTGAACTGATATTATCGGAAAACAAAATAGATTTTGACTTTCAGGTAAGACAAAAGTTAAAGGATATGATTTTAAACGTACATAATAGCGAGGTCGAACCGGTCGACGATAATTACAAAGTTTAAGTAAATTTGAAAGACTCGTTTTCGCGTATGCCCCGAGGCGATTCGCATTGGAAGAGCGAAGACAAATGCGCGAAATCACCGACGATTTGCTCAAGCGGGGAATAATTCAAACGAGCGCCTCCCCGTACTGTGCGAGGGTGATTCTAGTTAGAAAAAAAAATGGGCAGCCGAGACTTTGCGTAGATTTGCGTCCACTTAACAGTCGCGTATTTAAGCAAAAATATCCGTTCCCGGTAATCGAAGAATGCTTATCGCGACTAGGCGGTAAAAAAGTCGCGTTATTAGATCTTCGCGACAGTTTTTATCAAATAAAAGTACACGAAAATTCGACGAAATACTTCTCGTTCGCGACCCCGGATGGTCAGTATGAGTTCGTCCGCCTACCTTTTGGGTTTAGCGGAAGAGAATCCCCGGCGGAGTTCCAAAAAAGACTCATCCAGATTTTGAATCCCTTGATACGCCAGGATAAAATTCTCGAATATATTGATGACGTGTTGATCGCCTCTGAAACAATAGAGCAAAATTTAGAAACTTTAGAGGAAGTATTAATTATACTAAAGAAATACGGTTTCGAACTGAATTATAAAAAGTGCAAATTTTTAAGGGAAAAAGTCGAATTCCTGCGGTATATAATTTCAAACGAGGGGATAACAATTAGTCCGCGGCATACAGAAGCAGTTAAAAATTATACACGACCAAAAGATAGATTACAGCTTCAAAGATTTCTCGGACTCGCGAACTACTTCAGAAAATTTATTAAAGACTTCGCGGTAAAAACTAAGCCTCTACATAATTTGTTGAAGAAAGGCGTTGATTTTAATTTTAACGGTCCATGCGTAGAAGCATTCGAAACAAATTAAAAGGGAACTTACGGCTTATCCAATGCTCAGGCTTTATAATCCGGCGGCGGAAACACAGTTGCATACGGATGCGTGCAGCACCGGGATAGGCGCGGTTCTCCTCCAAAAACAACCTGACGGGAAATGGGCCCCCATAGCTTATTTTAGCCAGGCGACGAACGCTGCTGAAACAAAATATCATAGTTTCAAACTAGAAATGTTAGCCATCGTTAAAGCGCTACAGAGATTCCACCTTTATCTCTACGGTTTGAAATTCGCAGTGGTAACGGACTGTAACGCATTAGTACACGCAGTCAAAAAAGCAAATTTGAATCCGCGGATAGCTAGGTGGACTTTAGCAATTCAAGATTATAATTTCGATATTACTCACCGACCTGAGACGCGTATGGCACATGCAGATGCTCTGAGTCGCAGCGTAGCCTTGGTTGATGAGTTACCATTAGAGAGGCGTCTAGAGTTCCTGCAGCTAGCTGACCCTGCGGTACAGAAAATCAGTAATGAACTAGAGCTTGGCGACAGTGAAAAGTTTGCGCTGGTAGACGGTCTGGTTTATAAAAAATTAGAAGACGGGCTGAAATTTGTAGTACCTGATGCCATGATTACAAATATACTTAGAGCGCACCATAACGACATGGCACACAATGGCTTCGATAAAACTTTAGCAAAGATTAAACTAAGCTACTGGTTTCCACAGATGAGAAAACGTACTCACCAATATATTGAGAATTGTCTTGTATGCCTCACAGCCAATAGCTCGACGCATAGTAGGGAAGGCAAATCACATTTGTTCCCACTTCCTAAAGCACCTCTCGAAATCTTACACACAGATCACTTCGGTCCTCTCCACCAGGGGGATTGTCCCGATTGCGCACATTACGGATCGGACACAGCGATATTTCCCGATCGGACACAATCCCGATCGGACACAATCCCGATCGGACACATTCCCGATCGGACACAGTCCCGATCGGACACAGGCCCGGGTGCGATGGCCCCCCTCGCACCCTCATAGGCACCATACTATTGGCGGGGTGGGTGCGGGAGGGGGGGGCCGAAGGCCCCCCTTGCACCCCCCGTGTGTGTGTGTGTGTGTGCGCGCGCGCGCCTGTGTCCGATCGGGCCTGTGTCCGATCGAGCCTGTGTCCAATCGGGCCTGTGTCCGATCAGGACTGTGTCCGATCGGGACTGTGTCCGATCAGGACTGTGTCCGATCGGGACTGTGTCCAATCGGGAATGTGTCCGATCGGGACTGTGTCCAATCGGGATTGTGTCCGATCGGGACTGTGTCCGATCGGGAAATATCGCTGTGTCCGATCCGTAATGTGCGCAATCGGGACTCACTCCTCTCCAGAAATCTCCTGAAAGTTTCAAATACATATTAGTCACTATCGATGCGTTCACACGGTTCACATGGTTGACAGCGACAAAGTCAACCGGAACTAAAGAGGTCACGAAGCATTTAGAAAGCATATTCGCCACCTTCGGAAAGCCATTGGAACTAGTTTCCGATAGAGGAACAGCCTTTACCTCGAAAGAATTCGCGGAATATTTGGAAAATCAACATAAAACACCGTAAAGTGGCTGTCGCAGCACCCTGGGCCAATGGCATGGTAGAGAGGGTGAATAGGTTCCTAAAGGCTTCGTTGACGAAATTGTTAGACGATCAAGCGGAATGGAAAAGAGAGTTAGGCGCAATGCAGTACATTATCAATAATACTTACCATTCTACGACAAAAGCTAGCCCATCGAAGCTTATGTTGGGCTATGACCAACGGAACCATGTAGATCATAAGATAGCGCAGCTCACCAAGTCCTTACTCGACATAGATGTAGATCTAGAATCAGAAAGAACGACAAATCGGGAGTCGGCTTTACAGGCATCAGAAATACTTAGAAATTACAATAAAACTTATAGAGATACACATAGCGTTAAACCATCACAACATAATATAGGAGATTATGTAATGGTCAGGGATGATAGAAACAAAATAGGCATCAGTTCGAAACTGAAACCACGGTATAAAGGATCATATGTTATTGCAAAACAACTTGGATGCAACAGATACGTAGTAAAAGACATACCTGGGTTTAATTTGAAGCAAAAGCCTATGGACACGATACTGTCATCCGACCGACTTAAACCATGGATTAAAATATCTGCACCTGTAAAAGAATAACTATGTAGAAAAGAAATAACCTAAAATGTTTTGTACTATTAACTATTTAAATATAATAATAATCAAATTTACTAAGCAATATTGTAACAAAGTAAAAGCACCCAGTATGATCTCTATGTAATTTGTAAAAATATAGTACGGTACTTACCGAATGCATACCACACGTAAAAATACAACAAATGTAACAAAATAATTTTTCCAGCCACAATTATTGTATGTACGTAGACAAAATAAAACTTCGAGACGAAGTAATTCAGGCTGGCCGAACTGTAAGCGGCGCGCAGGCGTTTGCGCAACACCAAGCGGATGCGTTTGCACCACCCGTAAGGTGCTGCCACCGGAAAACGTACCGGGTAGCCTAATTGACATGCGCGCCCATGCGAGAGCGCGGACACCGAGCGAGCGTGCAAATTGTAAAAGCGAGAGCGAGCACTCTCCACCTGGAAGTGTTAGCGTACAGTCGTGATAGCGAGAACACGGGAGTCATTTCGATATTGTAAAGAATTATACTTTGAAATTTTCTTATTAAATACTTATACTTTTAACTTGGTCTCCTTTTCATTTCGCGAGAAGCCTTTAATATAACACCCTCTTTAAACCGTTTGAGTTGCCGCGACCTATGCGCGTCTTAATTGTTCGCGCTTTATTTCTGACAAATCAAATAAATCAATTCGTCTATTAGCGGGAATATTACAATATATATAAATAATATTATATTATTATATTATATATATCATACTATAATATTATATATATTATATATATGGAGCATTCCTTGTAATCGCAGGTTGTGTCTCGCTGCATGAAAAACATGTCCTCTTGTCCACACATTCATCCTAACAGCTATATTATCCTATCTATTCCTTGATGTGAAAGCTCCATACAAGTCACTACTTCCATAACTGATAAAAGTGTTAAACGAAAATTTTTTCTAATGGCAACTAAAAGAGTTATTTGTTCTGATTTAGAGAAAAAGGTGTTTCTCGAAATTTTAAAAAAGTATAAGCATACTATTGAGTCAAAAGGAACAAATTCGTCAACGTTAAAAGAAAAATCAGAGGCTTGGTTTATGATTACACAAGAATATAATGAGTCTTCATTAATTTATAATAAGGTATTTTAAGAATATTTTATACAGCAGTTCCTCGAATTTGTTATTTTCTTAATATTACAATGTTTTATGTTGCAGAGAGATGTTTCACAATTAAAGAAATACTGGTCTAACTTGAAACAACAAAACAAGAACATTTTAACAGCTGAAAGACAAGCAAGATTTCTTACTGGTGGAGGACCAGAAAAAAATGTTGGTGAAGTTGATTCAGATGTTTTAGACATAATACCTAGCCTTATGACTACAGCACCAACAATGTCTTCGAGTAATTTTACAAGGAATGAGTCTACAGGTACTGTTAAAATGTTTTTAAATAATACATATTGTTTTAAAGTCCAACGGGATTTCAAATATTATCAATTTAATCGAGCTTCTCGCATTCCGGGCAAACACATAAGCTCGGTAGCGGATCGCGATCACGCGCCGAGCGACGCGTCACGCGCTTTTTTTCGTCCGAGCGCCGAACTTCGCGAGGACGGCATGTGTTCGACACGCGATCAATTACCCGTTCTATTGTCCGAAAAGACGAAAACACGAGGATCGCGCCACATTCCGCGATATATATATATATATGAATAAGAGAGTCTTCCGGATTCCAAGGCACGACCAAGCAGTAAGTCTCAACGTAACGCTCGAACCGTGAGATTCACCTGACCGATCGGCGTGTGGCCGGTAATTCTTTCAGTCTGTTCGACCATTCTGTCGTGTCGTTCTTTGCTCGTGTCGTCTTTTCTCTTGTCGTGTGAAGCTTGTGTCGTGTGTTTAGTGAATCATCGAGTTCCTGCGTGAACCGATGTATTTTTTCTCTCGAGCGATCGCGTCGTGATCGCTGCGACACAAGTGAATCTCGGTTTACGGACTTGCCGTCTCGCCTCGTAGCATGTCCGCGATTTCGTTATAATTGTGACAGTACAAAGTATTCGCGCAACATAAGCAGCGATTAATCAAAGAATTAATATAATTATTCCTTAATTTTGTGATATTCGCGAGCTGATGATCGTATCTCCTTCGCGACCGTCCTCGGCCTCGCGCTCAAGATTTCCGTCGGCCGCGATCAAGATCTCCGTCGGCCGCGATCAAGATCTCCGATCTTCAAGATATCCGACTTGCTTAAAGGCCGTTTTCTAAGGGACGGACCAGAAGATCTCCGTTCGTTAGATTGATACGGATCGTCGCTCGCGCCAGCTTGTGAATTGTTATAAAATAAATGTTATAGACGACACGACAGTTTATAATTTTCTCTCCCTTCACTGATCCTTCAGCGGATTTTCGAATTCGCGCAACCTACCGTCTTCGCGCTCAATTCTGAGCGGATTCCGGCATTCTCTCTCTTCTAAATTATCGTGGGGGCGGATCTTCTCGATTTCGATCTCCCCCGCGAACACATATAAATGTTAATAAAATTAATATTTGTCAAACAAATGAATAAAATTGATTATTTTAGATCGACAAAAACAAATTTTTAAAGCAGTTAAGCAAAATAATATAACAACACTAAACGAATTTGATAATGAACATTAGAAGAAAACACCAGTACCATCAACTTCGTCATGCAGTCAACATGAATCAACATCTGACTTAAGTAAGCCAAAAATTAATTAATTTACAATCACAAAGTTGTTTGAATAATATCTATATTGATAAGATGGAAAAATGGTGGTTTCTCTTATTTCTTGTATTATTCATATATCGATTTAATATTCATTTATTATTGATAAGATCAGTATTATATTAATTGTATATTTATTTTTACAGATCAGAATATAATTATCATAGACAGGGACGATGAAGAAACTCAATATGCAATTGTTCATGTAGAAGATATTGAAGATAATATACAGAAAGCACCTATATATAATAATCAATCTGGTAAGAAAATACCAAACGTTATTTAATATTAAATACTGTTTAAAAAAAATACTATTAACATTTAAATGCAACTTAAAATTATGTTTTAGATGTAATGACTATTGAAAAAAAAAATATATATATCTTGTTTCAAAGAGAACAAATCATACGGACTCATTAAACTCTAAATCAAAAAAGTCGAAAGTGGACAGAAGTAATGTAATATGTGAAAAAGAATTAGAGTTAGCAAGTATTAAGATCAATCATGAAATTGAAATATGTAAATTAAGAAAGGAACGTGAAGAGTTCATAAATGAATTGACAATTAGAAAATTATTATTAGAGGAAAAAGAATTAAAAGAGCGAGTAAAATTAGCGAAGTTTCGTGCTCAAAAAGAGATGTAAGTAATTACTTATTTTTTTATTAAATAATTAAATAATTTATCAAACTTCGAAACTTCGAAGTTTCGAAGTTTGAAGAAATTCATAGCCCTAGTACCAAGATCCACTGCAGACTGATAGTCGATCTCATCTTTATGTTTGACATTTTCATTGGTCCTAATATAATTTATTATTGTAAATTTATATTTTTTTATTTTAGGGGACATCATTATTTTTCAGATGATGATAAGTAAATGATTACATAGTTGACGAAACCAGACCCACCAGATATACTTCCAATATAATATAATAAATAAATATATTATAATATAATAATAATAAATATAATATAATAAATATAATAAATATAATATAATAAATATAATATAATATAATAATATAATAAATTACATAGTAATTAAATGCTATTGAATGTCAAATCATATAATAATGTGTATTATATTAAATTCCTTCCTTTCTTTAATTCCTTTCCTTTTTTGTATATATTATTTGGTATGGATATTTTTAGATTGTCAATTGTTTATTAATTATGTTAACCAAATTTGCAGTTTCATCTTTCACTTTTCATTTCACGCATAGCATTTCGAAAAATAAAAGAAGGAATTAAAACCGTACAATTTATTCTTTATAAGAGGTAAGTACTACAGATTTTTACAGATATACATATATACATAATAACATTCTTATATATGTAACTTATATATCCATAATAATATATGACCGTAAAAACATAACATATTGTATATTACTATTAATCACTATTACTATACATTTTAGATAAGAACATGGAATTAAACAATATACGTGGTCAATTTGACATAAATTTATTTGACAATTCTGATTCATCTTCGGATGACGAGAATAATGAAATTCGAATAATACGTGTAAAACGATATATTCGAGATGCGATGAATCCATTCACTGCCTACCGCGAACATGAATTTCATGTTAGATATAGATTTTCTAAAAATTGTGTTATGAACGGATTACTGCCCTTAGTTGTCGAAAGTTTAACAAAGCCTAATATGCGAGGTCTACCGATTGATCCAGTTATCCAATTGCTCATTTGTTTACGATTTTATGCTACTGGCAATTTTCAGGTAATTTTCTATATTACATCTTCAAACATTAAAGACAAACGGTACAAATATTTTTAAAATATTGTTTCATAATTTATTTTATTATTTAGGCAGTAAATGGAGATCTCATGATATTACCACAACCGATAATAAGCAGGATTGTGTTTAGAGTAACGGTTGTATTAGCAACTTACCTAAACACTTATGTAAAATTTACAACAAACCAAGAAACCATTCAGGAAAATCGAAGACTCTTTAGAGAATTAGGGTATGGACAAGGAGCTATCGGACTTCCTCATATTGATGGTGCGATAGACTGCACCCATGTAAGACTAGTAGGTAACAATTTTGGAGGACTTGCTGAAACATACAGAAACAGAAAAGGATATTTTTCTTTGAATGTCCAGGTAAATGCATAAAACTGAATAATATATATAAGGGTGCGAAAAACATAGTAATGCAAATCAAGTTTTTTTAAAAATATTTTTCAAATATTATTCTATTTCTGTAAAAGGCTATTGTGGGACCACGAATGGAATTTTTGGACCTTGTCCCAGAATGGCCTGGAAGTCAACACGACAGCCGAATCTTCCAAAATTCTCGAGTTTTTATGCGATATCAACAACACGAATTGACAGGAATGTTGGTTGGAGATGCAGGATATCCTTGTCTCCCATTTCTCTTGACACCCTTTAGAAACCCACAGACTGAAGAAGAACAGAGGTAAAGAGAGTAATTTTAAATAAATTTATTTAAATAAATTTAAATAATCATAGAAAGATAAAAATTGGACGAGAGAACGCGGTTATTAGTGCGTGAACTAATAACTGCGTTGTTCTCTTATTGCCCAATTTCTATCTTTCTATGGTTAATTTTGCAGAGACCTAAATTTAATTGTTGTTTAATTTAAATTTAAATAAGTATATAATCGTACGTCGTTAAAAATCTAATATTATATAATAAGAGTATATGTATAATAAATAATATCTATATTTCATTATATACAGATATAATCAAATTCAATCACGAACGAGAATAGTTGCGGAGAGAACGTTTGGAGTTTGGAAGAGACGATTTCCTTGCTTAGCTAGAGGATTATCTTTAAAACTAATAACATGTACAGCAGTTGTATCAGCTTGTGCAGTTTTGCACAATTTATCCTTACAATTTAAAGATATTCTCCCAGAAGAACCAGATGACGATGCAATTGAAAATGAAAATGTCGAAGAATTGCATCATAATGATCCTCATTGGCAGCCTGCTGATGGTTTTATTGTTAGGCAGAACGTAGTTCGTGATTTGTTCCAGTAATTTACGAACAATATTTTCTATTTTACATTTCCATACGTTTGTTGTCTTGCAAGATCCATTGAGATCTAATGACCCTCGCACACTGGACGCGATGAGCGATATATCCAATGAGAGTTCTGCTTTTTCCATCATGACGATGTAATGTCCAAAAATCCAGAGTTCTCATTAGATATCGCTCATCGCTCATCGCGTTCAGGATGCGAGAACCTCTAGATCCTCATCTGAGAAATAATTGTTCTCCTATAAAATAAAATAAAAAAAGTTTATAAATCATTACATTATGTAAATATCTAATAAAAAGAATACTTACATCTTATATATTTTTTTTAAATCTGAAATAATCAATGGTGTCTTTCAGATTTTCCCGAGAAAGTCTTACCGATCCTTCACCAGTAAGAAATTTTGGTAAAAATTTAATTTTATCAAAATTATACCGCTTTTTTACGTTTAACTTATTTTGTGCGTGTATAATTTTGATAAAATTAAATTTTTACCAAAATTTCTTACTGATAAAGGATCGGTAAGACTTTCTCGGGAAAGTCTGAAAGACACCATTAATTTTTACGTTTTCGTAAAAAAGCGGTAGTCGGTCGCTTTCCAATCCTTTCGCGATCAGCTAAGACTGAACTCGATTGTGTGATTACTTTTGATATTATCTGCCGAGTACTACAATAAAATAAAATAAATTAGTTAACACAATTGATTTAATAAAAAATATATAAAAGTATTAAATTCAATTACCTCGGCGCAACCATTAATAATTCCACACTCGCTGCTCCAGCACCTGGTCCAAAAACAAATACAAATTTCATAAATTTACACAAATTTCTTGTTTCAACGGCACTCGTATTTCAGAGAAATAGAACACGTGTATATACCTTGTACAATGACACACGGAGTATCTCGTCGTGTTATGCAGCGTTTTCATATAAATTCTTGTAGATCTTTATCATGATTAGTCAAAAAGCTTAAAATCCCGAGCATTACCGAAGATGTATTCTTAAGCACAGACTTCGTCAAGATGATCTAAAGCTCAAACTCGTGTTCTTAAGATTTATCTATGCATGTGAAGCTACCTTAAGACGGTTTTCGATCTTGAGACCGTCTTTGCCAAGACCATGCTTAAAACAAGTTCCGAGCAACGTCTATGAATTCCGCCCAAAGAGGAGGAGGAGCAAGCGCCTCCAGTAAGCCTAAAATACGTTTTGTAAGGCATTCCTTTGTCTGGACAAAGGCTTTGTCCAGATAGATACGTTAAATTAAGTTTTCTTTTGTTTTGCGAACAAGGCAGTTTAGTTAGTTGCGAAATCGGTTAATTTAGCGTATATTATATTTATTTATCTATTTGGAAACGCGAAAGACGTGGTTTATTTAATTTTCCCTTGTCCATGCGAACAAGGGAGTATCGCATGGTTATTAGTCAGCGCTTAGAAAGCGTAAAAGTTTATTTTATGTTAAAAAGTTTATTTTATTGTTAAAAGCTAACAATGCGCGTGCATCGTAACGTGACACACTGAAATTTATGTTATTTTATAATTTAAGACAAGTTTCTTTGTTCGAACAAACAACAAAGAAACGCAGCATGTAAGTCTGTACAGCGCATGCGTCAAGCCGCCGATCGACGCAGGGCGGTGGTGGGAAAAGTTTATAAGAGCGATGCGCGGCCATTGAGCAGGGCCTTTCGTTTCCGGGACCAGCCCGAGACAGTCCTTTGTATATCGCGTAGTGCGCGTTAATACGCATGATTGCGTCATAGTATCGATAATTACTATTTTCCGTTAATTCCGGTAATTATTAGCGAGCTCTAGCTAGAGATTGAGTAATTATTTTATTAAAACGCATTGAAAAAGTGTTTGCGAGCGCGTTGACGTGCGTGGAAAACATACCGGTGTCTAGGCGGTGCATTACTGCGCAAAAATACAAATTGTTGTGATAAATCTTTATAAAGATATAAAATATATTAATTTTTATATATTTCAATATAAAAAAAGTGTTACTTCACTCACCTATCCGTGTACATATGACAGTTTCCTGGTTTTCCATCTTCCTGGGACAATCGGTGACTCCTGGTGATAAGTACGATAATCCGTGATCCTGTAAAAAAGAAGAGAAAATTTAATTCGGAAATTACGCGGGAGGCTTAAAAGTGTGTGCCAGAACGTGTCGTAACGTGCGCGACCGTTAAATTATCAGATTACGCGTGACGCAGTAGCGGCGCGTCTAACAAAGAAAGTGGGAGGAGCCTAAGCGACCGTTGGAACGCGTGATCCCACGACAAAGAAACGGGGCGGGGCTTGGAAATTTTCGTTAGTGGCGTGACGTCGCAACAGCAATCGGGGGCGTGGCTTACTACCACAAAGCCACTTGACAGACAAAGAAGACAAAGGACATCGCTGGGACAATAGGACTGGAATAAAGGACAGTGCTGGAACAAAGCACGCAGCCCTGGAACCAAGAAATAAGGCCGAAACAAGGGCAAATAAAGTAAATCCTTGCTCGTTGGAGGAGAAACGTGCTGGCGACCGTTAAAACAAGTAAGAGAATTTTGAATATAATTCCAAAGTGAACTCTCGTAGAATTATCGTCTGGTCACAACCTAACTTCCCCTCCCCTTGAATCAGTCAAACACCCCCTTTCCCCCATACACCTTCCCTGCCCTCCACCCTCGAAATCCTGTAGTGTTGTAAACAAACCCCCCCCTCACGTGTCCTCCCAAGTGTACCCTCCCTTCTACCTTCCTAAAATCCCACAGATTGAAGAGATAGTCGCCAGACAGACAGGCGAACAACTACCTTAACAAGCGAGAATGTGAGCTACTCTCCAGAAGAACCACGACTGAATGAATGTGAAGAATGTACGTGAGAATGAGTGAATGAACGTGTATGTGTGTGTGTGTGTATGTGTGTGCGTATGTCTATATGAATGTATGTATGCGATAAACGTAAAGTTCATCAGTCCAACTGCTATTCTGGTGATGAGTCCAAGTCTGCTTGAGGAGGGTCCAGTAGGCGACCTCTTCTCCTCTCTTCCTTTTCTTTCTGCAAAATCACCTCTCTCGCAAATTGAGTGAAGGCAAGCCACTTCTCCTGGAATTCAAGGATCTTTTCCACAACCAACTCCAAAGTAAGCAAGGCGTCTCTCGCCAGGCCCAACTTAACTCTCAATTGAGCTCTCTTCTCGTCCCAGGCCACACACTGCGACAGAGTGTGCTCCACAGTGTCGGAATTCGAATCACAATGGAAACACGACTCATCCCCTCTCTTGCCGATCTTAAACAGGAAGTGCGAAAAGCTCCCATGACGAGTAAGCAGCTGGGTAAAATGATAACCCATATAGCCGAAATTTCTGTAGGTCCACTCCGTAAGTTTGGGACCAACGGCATCGAGAGTACGCCTACCCGAAAGAGATGGATTCCGCAAGTATAACTCCCATTGTCTGATAAGTAGCAGGTGCTCAGAGATCTTGATCTCGACAACCGCCTCCTTAGACCAAACTCCTCTCGTCTTTAAGTCATTTGTTCTCTCGTAGATCCTTTTCCTACAGAGTGCTGTGATGTACAGCGGAGGGATCCCGGCCAGGAGAGAGGCCGCGTCACACGAAACGGTGCGGTACGCAGAAACGATCCTAATGGCTAGAGTTCTCTGCACCCTCCGAAGAGACTGCTGAGCCTTTTTCGAAGCAACGAATGCGTCACACCACACAGGAGCCCCATAGAATAGAACTGACTGGACGACTTTTGAGTAGAGATTTCTTTTATCCTCGCAAGGACCACGTAAATTTGTCATCAATCTACATAATGCTCTCGTAACCTTGACCGTTTTGGCTCCAACGTATGCAAAATGATCAGAGAAGGACCACCTGCTGTCAATAATGAGACCCAGGTACTTCATCGATGTACCTGGAACAATCCTACTCTGACCAACGGATATGCTAGGGAGTCTGTCAGGCCTAGTACGGCCGTGAAAAATGACCGCCTCCGTTTTATCCTCCGAGACCTGCAAACCCAGACGCCTGATTTGCATTAGTATCCGCACAACCTGGATACCGGCACGCACAGAAGCAGACCCAACGTCTCCAGCTGTGGCAATGACAAGGGTATCATCCGCATAGCAAATGATGTGGCACCCCGGTTCCTTGGCCACCCGAAGAGTAAAGTCATACGCCACATTCCACAAAAGAGGGCCCAAAACTGAGCCCTGGGGGACTCCAGCCTCCATGCTTCTTCTCGATATACCACCGTCCGATGTTCGGTATTCGACAAACCTCTCGGAGAGGTACGAGTCGATGATTCTCCTAAGGTAATTAGGGACTCCCTTATCAGCAAGCGCCTTCCTTATAGACCGCCAAGGGAGCGAGTTAAAAGCATTCTGTATATCTATGCCTACGGCAATCGCAACTCTATCCTCCTTGACAATGTCCGAGGTGATAGTTTGGACCTTCATAAGCGCATCGCATGTTGATCTTTGTCTTCTAAATCCGAACTGGTTGTCGGAAAGATCCTCGTCCGGATTCGCGTTCAACCAATCCGTCAGTCTATCCGCGATAATACGCTCAAATGTTTTACCTATTTCGTCAAGGAGGCAAATTGGGCGCACCTTGGGAAGGGCCGTTACGATACCCTTACTCTCCTTCGGGATCAAAACAAGATTGAACCGCTTCCAACGGGCAGGAAAAATGCCCTCCTTCAAACACGCATTCAAACATACTGTAACCTTGTCGATCATACTACCAGGAGCCCGCTTCCAGAGGGTGGATCTGAAGCCATCCGGACCAGGGGCCGCATTATGGACGTTCCTTTCTTTCAGCAGCGTGGAGACTTCCGCATAACTGATCGCCCATTCCTCGCTCCAAAGCCAACTCCGCCAGCAGGCAGGACCATCCAGCCCGGTACCTCTAAGGAAGAGCCCGTCCAACAGCCGATTCAACACATCGACCTCCATTATTTCGCTGAAACTCGGCGAGGACTGCCTTAGACGATTTAACACGAGGCGATAAGGGAGGCCCCACGGATCGCCATCAATAGTCTTGATTAGGTCCCTCCAGGCCGCAATCTTCGCCTTACTGATGGCGCGTCTCAGTTCCCTTTTCCTCAGCCTGTAATTATCCTCTAGCTCTTCCAGACCACCCGGAGAGTTAAATAGTCCTCCGCGCCTCCTGGCACGCTTCCAGAGCCTTCTAGCACGGACACACTCAGCCCTCAACTCAGAGATGGAATCGCTTCACCAATGGGCCGCTTTCCTCGGTTTCCTGCGACCGATTTTAGGAGCCGATGAGTTGCAGGCCTCCTCCATGGTATGGTCAATCCACTTTGCAAGTTCCTCCGGCGAGAAAACAGCAACGTCCTCAGGCGCATCATCGAAGCAGGCCCAATCCAGGGACAGGGCAAACGTTTCCCTGTCCATCCTGGCCAAGTTCCAGCGCCGATCCGGACCATCCAGTCACTGATTATATCGACCGCCCGAGAAGAGACCCAAGTCAAGTCGATAATGGAGGTGCCCTGTAGTCTCACACAAGTTGGCGAACTGCCGACATTCACAAGGCTAAGATCGTTAGCCGCGGCCCAGCGTTCCACGTAATCACCGCGCATATCTGTTCTCGGGGAGCCCCATAAAACCGACTTGGCATTATAATCTGCGCAGAAGATTATCTTGCCACTTGAACTGCGTACAGCATCGGTCAATTCCTCCAGGAACTCGAGGTAGGCTCCGATTGGAAGATTGGGCGAAATGTAACACGAAAACAAAGACGTATCGCCGAACTTGACCGCCACAAAATGGCGACCTTTCCCCGCGAGCACACACGAGGTTTGCAGAAACTCCGGATTCCGCCATCAGGTGAAATCCGGACGGCGACCATCACCACTACCGAACCACCGAGCCGAGTCCGGAATTCTGACTGGTTCTGCAATAGCGCATAAACCGGCACGCAACTCAATCACAGTCTGATCCAGCAAATTTTGGGCTGACCAGCAGTGATTAACGTTGCACTATAGCACTCTAGCTGTCATTACCTATGTCGGTAACAGGACCAGACCTCCGACTCGGTACCAGCTTTTTGACAGGATTAAACCTTGACCTGCCAGGTTTTTTATCCACCCCGCAATTAGCAGAACCCAATCTATGATCCCCATTTTTCCCCTCAGCCACACAGATAACGCAGCACGGAGGCCAAGGGCAATCTCTAAGTGAGTGACCTTCCTTACCACACTTAAAACAGGAGCGACTTCTGTCAGCCTCAGACGTGCACGAGAATCTGACATGTCCATAGCCCCAGCATTTATAACATTGAACCGGTCTCGCGGATAGAAGTTCAACCCTAACAGATGTCCAACCCACTGATCTTCTTCCTTGCAGCAATAGCTGTGGCAGCTAATAGCGGACATCTTGCCCAAATAGTGTTAAGCCCATTTCTCATAGGTTGAATGGAGCCAGTTTTCACATCCTTAAGATCGCATTTGCCCTCCGAAGCAATGAAACAAGCAACTTCCTCAGCCGAGATCGTATCGTCAAGGCCGACGAATCGCAGCTCACCGCTGGTCACAGGACGAGCAATAACAGCCTGTTCCTCAGGCAGGAGGGCCCTAAGTTTTCCCAACAGAGACTTGGCCTTATCCTTACCATCAGTATCCATAATCTCGATAAGATATCCGCCGTTCGCTGCCTTCCTAATTCTGGTCCTCTTAATTTTAAGGTCAGTCAAGGAAATCTTCTTCCTGGCCCTCAAAAGGGCATCCCTATACGAGGAGTCTTCAGACTGACTCGTGATCAAAACAGCCGCAATTTTAGGTAACCTTCTGTTCGGCCCGGTTTCCCTCGCACTGGATCTCTTATCACCCTCCTTTGGCTGAGTGCTCGCAAGATTACCTCCAGACCTAGCCGAGTCAGACTTCAATCTTGCCCTCCTTCTGCCGTTCCTATTCGTAGCGGACCAATCTAGATCCGTACCGCACTTCGTACCCATGGGCGAGTCTTTAGACTCCACCTCTGCTTTAGCTGCGGAACCACTCTTCCTCTTATTCGGAATACCCGACCCACACAGAAGGGCTAACTGTACGTTTGCGATCACCCTCGGTTTCGGAGTCCTGGGTTGACGCTGGGGGAGAGGCTCCCATTCCCTCGTGGCCACATCCAGTTCATCCAAATTACTTTTCTCTTTCACCTTACCCTTTCTCCAGCTTTCTTTCAGGTTTTCGATCATGTTAAAGTATGTTTACTCACCTCCTCCTTATTTTCAGGTACTGGACAGACACGGGTAGCACAGTCGCCAGACCTTCCGGATCCCAGCTCTCTCGAAGGACCAGCAACAGGTGAAATCTCTTCACGAAAGGTAAGTCTTTTGCTTCAACTTCATTGCTTTATCCTTCTTATCAGTCCCCTTGACAGAATCAGACTTGCACAGATCCTCCCTCCGAATCCTTGTTAATTCCGCCCTGACATCGATCACTTCAGTCCTAAGCTTTTCATTTTCCATTCTTAGTTCCTTGATCTTCCTAATTTCCAGCTTCATGGCTCTGACATCACTATGGAGAAGTTTAAGCTCATTCCTGAGGTCTTCGTTCTCATTTTTCCACCTTAAAGCCTCTTTCTTGGCCTCCACCAGTTCAGAGGTCAATCCTCTGATCTTGACTTCCATGGATAAAGGATCGCCCGATTCCTCGGCCTTCGCAAGGCCGGCATAACGATCCTGGTTTTCTTGACCTTAGTCCCAATCCTGCTGTTCCAAGAACCTGAAAGACCACCAGAGAGAGCTATTAGCTCTGATGGAGTCAATGACATCCAACATTTCCAGGCCCATAGCCTTGGTATTAGTTGCCCCCATATCCAGAAGTTGCTCGTACGTGATGTCGTCAAGTTCCTCCTTGAAGTCAACCTTGGACTTCGAAACCTTCTTCTATTTAGAAGTTGGTTTCCTCTTCGAGGAGCCCGCCGACGTGACCAGTTCAGAGTCCGCGTAGTCATCAGAGTAGGTTGGTTCCTTGGTGAGGTCAACGGACTCCTTAATGATGTCCTCCACCGGGAAGTCCACGATTCTGCATTTCCTCAAATCTCCTCTTCGAGGGAGAGGGGAAGGGACGACATTTTTTCGCTAGAAACGCTAATAACAGGGGAAGCATCAGCCTTTCTTTTCTTAGCAGATGCCTCGCCCTGTATGACCTCCTTGGCCGTGACACTCTCCCATGGACAATCAGGGAAGCTCTCAGGCAGCGGAACATCACCCATATCCACAGAGAGATTCCTGTTGACGTCCTGGACAAGTTCCTTGATTCTCGCGAAACGCTCCTCAAAGGAATCGTCCTTCGAGGCAACAAGTGGAAGGTTAGCCTCTTCTTCATCGGCGGTAGCCCTTTCCACGGAGGTGCCCGCCATAGACACCTCAGTTGGCCCTTTGTTCGATAACGACGTAAGGGCACCAGGGACAATAATACCCACTACGCCGGCAGCTGGGGCTCCGAGCTTCCCCTGCTGCGGTAAGTTTAAATTCTCTAATTCATTCTCCATATTGATTTTAAGATTTCAAGAGGCCATCAGATGTAATGGCAGTTGAAGGAGGCAACGGTACAAAAGAGCCCGCCAGTTCTCCGGCCACTTTCTTGGTGCTTCCTCCCTGGACAGAGGGAGAACAGGAGAAACCAGGTCGAGAGTCCTGAACCTCCGTCTCCATTTCTTCTTCTTCTTTACCAAGAGCCCGGCAATTGTTCTCAACAGAGCTACTTTCAGAAGTCCTCGTCCTCTTCCTTTGCCGTGACCTCCTAATACCTTTAGGAGATACGCGAGTCTCGCGGAGTTGAGCATTCCGACCCTCAAGTTCATTATTAATGTAAGGAACACAATCCTTGCCGCCAAACACGTGCTCAGCGGGAAGACCGAGATCCGAACACAACGGACAACTCAAGCTCACGGCCGAGCAGTGAACCGCACGATGATAGGAGGCGCCACATCTATAACACCTCCCACTTCTATCCACATCAGACATGCAACGCTGTCTGGAGTGACCAGTTCCGAGGCAGCGATAACAGATAAGCGGACGGGTGCGCAACGACTCGACATTTGCAACGCCCCAACCCACAGTCAAGTTCCTTTCTTCGATAACTTTTCGCGCCGCTAAAATGGGACATCTCACCCATATGGAGCCAGACCCAAAGGGGGTCCACCGAATTTCACCAACGCGAACATTCTCACGAAGACATCCCCCCACCTTAACAATGGCCGAGGCCACATCGCTTGGAGTCGTCGACACGTCGAAACCCCAAACGCGCAACTCCGCAAACTTTGCGGATCTGGCCACTCTAATCTTGGGATCCCCATCCCATAATTCTCGCAAGCGACCGGCAAGATCGTCAGCCTTCTGATTCCGGTCTTTACCCGGGATCTGAATTAAAAGACCTCCATTTACCGCAGGTCTGATTCTCGGATTCGCAATACCGAGTTAATCGAGAGAGATCTTTTGCCTGGCCTCAGACATCACAGATCTATAGTCACGCTTACAATCCGGCATAATAGTAATGGATACCACCGCTGTGGAAGGAAGACGGGGCCCACTTACCTTCACTCTCTCCTTCGCACTTTCCTTCGTCATATGCCTGGAGACAGTTGGCCGATCAGTCCGCTTAACCCTTTCAGTCCGGGCCGCAGAAGCATCAGGAGCCGTCCCAGTAGATTTCCTTCCTGGAGTCCTTACACTATTCCCAGGCACCGGACACGAAACTGACACTGAGGCACTCTGGTTGCACTGAGGATCCCTCCGAGTCCTACGACTTGCCACCATGGCCCAAATCTCTTCGCTCACAGAAGGCTGAACTGGTTTCAACGCAGTATCCTCTCTACCCAAATCAGAGGCAAGATTCCGAGGGGGAGGGAGAGAATCCACCCCAGACGCTCACTTTGGATTCTAAATCTCTTCTAAATCCTCTTCCTTTTTCCACTCCGTCCCGCAGCAGAGGCAAAGGAAGGAATAGACGCTTTACGCGTCTCCCCAACAAGAGAGACAATGTCCCTAGAAAGAGACTCAAATTCCTCTCTTAGGCGAACTATCTCACCCTGAGATGCTTCTTTGTTGGCAACAACATCCATAATAAGAGCCAGAAGACTCGTTTCAGCGCTAGTAATACCTCACGTTTGCATCAAGGAGGCATCCGTTTAAATCTCCTTACCTACTACACACAGAGAGGCGGGAGGAAACAGACAAATCGACGCCCCAGACAGGGGAGCAAAACCTACCAACCGTCCTAATTTTCCTACCAAAGACAGGAGAGGACTGTGATGGGATCACAATAGAGTTCACAGAACTCAACCCCTTAGACTCCGTCTGAGTACCCATTTCCCGAGTATGGCCAGAAGACCTAACCCTCTTGGACGGGGGACTATGTCCCTTAGGGGAGACAGATACTCGCAGAGATCTATTATTTAGACGTGTCAGCTCTAGTTCCCCCTTAATCTTCCCATTATCCCTCTTCAACCTCTTATTTTCAATGACCAAATAGTCATTAGCCTTAGATTGATGTGCACTTACCCCTTGTTGATGCTCAGCCCTATGCCTCAGCTCAACAAGCGAAGCTTCCAGTCTGCGAGCATGTACCCTTAACTCGTGCACCAATCGGCTGTTAAGTCCCGTAGATTTATCCGACAACTTGTCCAGGAAAAGCAGAGACCTACCAGCCTCTTCCTCAACATCCAAATGGGAGCATGAGGTCATCCTGCTCCTGAGATCCTCAATCCTTGGAAGTTACCGTTGTTTAGTTTTCGTGGTCTTATGACGTGAATTGGGATCCAGAATGTTCTAAGTCTCCTCCAGCTCAAGCTCAAATCCCATCATCAGATACCTCTGCTTCGCCTCAACAATGTTCCTCCATTCCCCAGTAGTCGGTGGTCTTCCTCTTCTTCTGGGAACATTACCCTTCGCAATCCGCTTTAAGTCAGAGCTCTTCGCAATCGAAGAGTCAGTGTCCATTTCATCGTCGGAGATCTCAAGAATGACGCTAGACTGCGCTCTCTCAGAAGCCGGCGGAGACCCAAGCAATCCAAAGTAACAACCGCACGCGCCTTCTTTACCGTCGACATTTCAGGAGGCAGAAAAGCCCTATCTTCCTCTAGTCTCGTAATACGAACCTCAGGCTGCAAAGCCAAATTCACGGGAGCAGAAGAACGGCTCCCCTCCTCAATTGGTTCCTCAAGGCCGCCACTAGTAGAGGCAATAGTTGATTCCACTGCTAGGCTCACCACAAACCCAACAGCTGGCCCATCATCCGATGACGACACAGCAGGAACTGGGACAATATCCCCGCTGCGCCGGTCCCTGGAAGTCCGTTCTTTCTGCGACGGTAAGTTCATCACTACTTCCTTTTCCATCTTCATAAGTGTAGAAGTTTGCTTTTCTGTCGGGGGTTGCATCCCTTAGGCCAGTTGCCTTCCACGGCTAACGAGTCCAACCTACCCGGGAATTGGAGTGCTTATTTAAAGGCGACACTTATCCGCCTTGTCATGGTGACCCTAGCGTTGGAGCTTTTTATAGAGCTTCCCTTTCCAGGGAGAGAGCCAACTCCGCTGTCGGGTTAACACCACCTCTGAATTGTCCGCGACCGCTTATTCCCCCCGAAGGGGTTATTCACGGCTAACTGCCATATCTGGAGGCCGTTCTCCCATCCGCAACCCGGGGACGCGCTCGGTAGCAGCCAGAACTGCATTTTTACTATTCCCAGTAATGGGAACGATCCCCACCTTAAATGAACAAGGTGATGGGGACGAGTCCCGCTAAGCGCGAACAAGTCACACTTAGGGGACTTAGTAAAAAGCCGAGATAACGCCTATGTCTACGACCGGTAAGTGGTGATCATAAGAACACTCATCCTTAGTCCGGTCACAACCTAACCCAAAGAATTGTGTCTGTGGTAGATCTTTCCTCGCGGAATCCGTATTGCTCCTCGTGGAGGTCCGGTCCCACTCTCTTCAAGTAATAGACGAGTCGGTTCGCTATGATTTTCTCCAGTAGCTTACCGATCTCGTCCAACAGACAGATGGGCCTGTACGAGGAGGGAGTCCCCGCTGGCCTGCACCCCTTTGGGATAAGGACTACGCTGGCTCTTTCCCAGACTGGGGGAAAATTCCTTGCTTGAGGCATTCGGTGAATAGCCGCCTTACTCTATCGGACAGGTGGGCCAAGGCGATGACCCGGAGGCTTCAGCCAACATAACCAGCGACCCACCTTCCAGGGCCGAGTTTGAAACATGGAGACGACGATGACCCAGGAGACAGTTCCGACGATGGAAAAGCCGAAGGAGGATCCGGGTAAACCGGAGACTGGCGAAGCGGCGGTTCAGCCGGAGAGTCTACCCACGGAGTCTGCGGAGGAGCGGACGACCGAATCGAGGAAGGAGGCGGTCTCGGCGGGTAGCCAAAAAGTATCAGTATAAGAGATACTATATAGATTTTGTCATTTCTTTTGTTTAGCGACATTTATTGTTAGTCGCGATATTATTTATTTTATTTCTTTTATGTAGCAATAGTCTATATTAGTCGGAGAGCAATTTCTTTTGTTTTTTCTTTGTTCGGCGAGAGGCTTTTGTTAGTCGCGATAGTATTCTTTTGTTTCCATTGTCTAGCGACAGACTCCGTAAGTCATTAGTTTCTTTTCTTTGTTAACGAAGCGAACAAAGCGCAATTATGTATCTTATTAATTCGATCTCACGCAACGCGAGTAAAGTATTATTGAGTTTAAATTAAGTTGTCGTAGCGTTGGGAACGCGAGTTCCATTGTGTGAATGAATTGCTTTGTTTGGATGTATCCTTTGTTCCCGAATGCTTTGTCTAAGGCATGATTGTGCGAGTGAATCAGTTTTAATTTATTTTGTAAGCGAGATATTCTGGTATTGTTTTGTTAGCGCGACAAAAGCGTAGTTTATGTGTTTTATTTGTATTAGTTACTTTTTAGTCCCGTGTCTTTTGTATGGCGTTTCTTTTGTTATATCGAACAAAGGAAAGAAGAATGAGTGTGTGCGCATGCGTCGAGCCGCCATTCGACTCTGAGTGAAAGAGTGGGGAACGGGTATATAAGGGGCGTGCGTGCATGGAGAGCTCTCTTGACTTCCGTTCTTCTCTCCGGGGCTTTCGTGAGTCGTGAAGTATAGTCGGTTCCGAGCGCGTTAATATAGTTAAGTGCGCAATTACGCATAAGTGCGTTTTAATGTATTTTATATCAATTCCGGTAATTTATGTTATATCCGCTAACGCGTCGGGGAATATGTATGTGCGTGGATGTGTGTACGCGTGATATCGACGTCCGGAACGATATCCCGGTGCGAATCTGCCGACAACGCTGTGATAATATATTTTAATAAGTATAAAATATATTAATAAACTTTTATATTTTTTAAAATTTATTAAAAAGCGACCTGACTGGCCAATACAAATATTTCTACACGACGTTTCGGCCCTTGGGTACGGGCCCTTATCAAGTGTTGCTATAAAAATTAATGAAAAATTGTATATTAACAATGAGAAACGAACCGCAATTTGGGATGTAATGTACAGGATAATTATAAGAGCGTTACCTTTCAAGCTGTCAAAGTGAAAGCCGTGATATGACTAATGTCGAAACAGAAGACATGTATGTAAAATTATCATGACTTGCGTCCAAAAAACATAAACATTACAAAGACACAGGAACGAATTTTACAAAAAACAGACTTTACAAAAAACAACAAGCAATCATACTCTGTGTATTAACATGTCATATATCGGATTTAAATTGTCTGTGTCTTTTTGAAGATTAATATTGTTGTTAAATTTTTTTATAAAAAACATCTCAGCAATCTCTCTTTTCTTTCTATGTTTTTCACAGGGCAAAATTTTTGGTTCCTTTCAATTAAAATCATGTCCGTATGTGGACCGATGGTTGCTAATTACGCTGTGGTTACTGGGATGTTTTTTAATGTCTCTGCAATGTTCATTTACACGTGTAGCAAGTTGTCTTTTCGTTTGACCAGTATATGTCGCATCACAATCATTATATTCAATTATATATACGATATCAGTTTTGTGATTAGCATCAATCTTGTCTTTACCTTTCTTAATTAAGTTATTAAGTCTTTTTGGAATCATATATATTTTTTCGAGGCCACATTTATTAAGCGCGATATTTAAATTTTCGCTTAAGTTTTTTATGTAAGGTAAAGACAAAACAGATGCAGTGTCGAACTTTTTATAAAAAATGTCAGTATTGTGGGTAGAGTCCTTACGAAATTTTAAAGTTTTAATTCTCTTACAAATATGTGACTCTATAAAAGATTTTGGGAAGCAATTGTTGACCAAGATATCAGTTATTATTTTAATATTATTATCATGATAGCGATCGTCAGAGAGCAAATTTTATATTTTAAGATAAAACAGTGAGTGTTCAGTTACCTATCCGTGAATATAAAATTCCTCAGAAATCCTCGTTCTTATATGTGTCCGGTGACTCCTGGTTGACGGGGACGAAGATCCGTGACTCTGTAACAAGTAAGAATAACATTAATTAGTGGGGAAATAAGCGGAAGGGGAAAAAACGCGAGAAAAAACGTGTCGAGACGTGAAAAACCGTTGATGCGTCATACGACGTGTGACGCAGTAAAATAGCGCGGAACAAAGAAAGGAGGCGTGGTCTAAATGACCGTTGAACGCGTGATCTCGGAACAATGGATCGGGGGGCGTGGCTAAAAAATTCCACTCATCGCGCGATTTGTAACAAAGGAAAGAGGCGTGACTGTGTGGAAACAAAGCGCGAAACCAGAACAAAGGGAAGAACGAGCGACAAAGCACGAAGACAGAACAAAGGAGAGGTGCTTCGAACAAAGAAGAGGTGCTTCGAACAAAGGAGAGGGGCTTCAAACAAAGGAAAGAAGTCTCAATCGAGGAATACCTTGCTTATTAAGGGTTAAATAAGCTGGCGACCGTTTTTAAAGGTAGGAGAACCTATAGATTATAATCCAAAGCGTACTCTCGCTGACTGTTGTCCGGTCACAGTATATTGATGTAAAATCCCCATGGAAGTTGGCCTTATATTCAGTGGACTTGCGTAGAGTAGGTGAACGTATAGTCCGATAGCCTAGTTCCATAGGTTTAGTGCGGAAATAAGATTTTCTTAAACGAAATATTTTAATTATTAAAAGTATGTTATTAAGAATTGGCGACCGTGACATGACGTCGCAACAAAAGGTTTGTCGCGAGTAAATTTAGGCGTGATTGCGAGCATAGTGTGTTCGGAAAGACAATTGCGTGCGATTTACGTAACGACACGGCGACGCGATAGATAGGTTGTGCCGTAGTAGATAGATACAGCGGGATTAAACAAAGTAATTTTCTTTTGTTCTCTAACAAAGAATAGAACGATTGAAAGTTAGTGATGTCGGACGACAAGAATAACGCGGTGAGTTACGAAGATTTAGAAGGGTTTAAGTCTTGTTCAAAGACTGCTAGATCTCCAATACGAGGAGAAAGAACGATGAATACACGTGCGAAGAAGACAATGAGCGCGAAAGAATTTGGAAAAATCTCTGCGGAGAATGAGATTCTACGTGCGGAAAATGACGAATTGATGCAGAGAGTAGAGAGTTTAGAGCAATTACGACCATATTATAGGGAATCGAACAAAGACAATGAACTAACAAAGGTTTTAGGCGAGTTGAGTCGTCGAATAGAAGCGATGGAAACGCGAAACAAAGGAATCGATTGCGAAGACCGACGAGACGAGTACTGGACTGCTCGGGGAAAAACGTCGAAGGTAACGGAAGATTCCGCGGGACAAATCGTGAAGATAGGCGACAATACGATGGTGAATGCGAAGCTACCGCGAGGCGGATGGCTAAAGAGTCCTTTCGAGGAGATCACATACAAAGGGCGTACGGATACGCAAAATCCGATGAAATTTTTAAAGCGTTTTGAAAAAATAGCTACCTACGAGGGAGTAGAAGAACGCGAACAGCTATATTATTTTGGTAAATGCATGAGGGGCACAGCGTCGAATTGGTTCGATGTTAGAGACCCGGATAGTATAAAGGAGGCGAAAGAAGCGTTTGTCGAATACTTCTGGAGTGAGGAACAGCAGGCGCGATTCAGAGAGGAGATTTATACGGGTCGTTACAAGACCGAGTCGAATACAACGATGGCCGAATATGCGTTAAATGTGTCGAAACAAGCAAAGTATTTGGTACCACCGATGTCCGAGCACGAGATCATACGGTGCGTAAAGAGGCACTTCGGGAGGAACATAGCGCGAGAGATAAGACCGTCGACAGTTAAAACGATAGAAGAGTTTGTCACATTGTTGAATGAACTCGAGTACGAGCAGAAGATGCAACGCGTAAATTATCGAGCACAAAACACGACGAATAGAAACGTCGGCGCGAAGAGAGGTAATACACAGGCAGAGCAGACAGCGAAAGTAACAAACGGGCGGGAACAAAGCGAAACGAACGCGTACAAGACGGCTAGGCCGTATACGACATACGGGAGTTACAATTATAATCGTGACAACGCGAACGCGTATGGAGCGAACAAACCGTATATAATAAACGCAGAAGCAAACTTTAATAGGCGCGAGGAAGCGAGTAAAGTACCGAGTACGGTGAAGATAGAAGAGTTGCCGCGAAAGGACAAAGGGACGTCGAACGAAGAGATCGTACAATACAACAAAAACATGGCGCGCAGAGCGAGTAAAAACGCGTCGGGGAAAAATGATCTCGCGTCTCAAAGAAGAAATGTGGCATCGATAGAAGCAGAAACAGGGGATTCGGACAAATCCGACAAGGAAGCGAATACGAAGAAGATCGCGATATTGAGGACGCAAGAATTGTTACGCGACGTGGATGAGGTCACGCAAAAGGATCAAAACAAAGCCTACTATCGCTGACTGTTGTCCGGTCACAACCCGACCAGGGATTCCGTCAGAACCGGGAGCTTTGTTTCCCCGTGCCCTTAACCTCTTGATCACCCCGGTCATCTCGTCTCTGGACACCTCGTATTCCTCTTTCCAGTCCGCGGGATCCTTGCAGTCAGAGGCTGCACCGCTGAGTCCCGTGCCCGGACCATCTCGAGAAGGACGCGACGACGGCAACAGCAGTGCTGTTACAGCACCGGGGAACCGGTGCGATACAAGTCGGTGAGCAGACTGGTGGAATGTGGCTCAGAGGGAAAACGGGTCATGAAGCGGATCCTGATACCGTTGGACTGCCCGGACGACTCGGAGGAGGCGTGAACAGCGGCAGGAATAAGGTGGGAAACGCGTAGTACGCGGAAACGCGAAAAGTGCAGGAAGTGCACGTAAGCACATAGGCAGTATAACTGCACTTTCTTATTTAAGTTACACTTTTGATTTATATTCTATTCTTATCCTAACGACTGTTCATGCGATATGGCATTCCACGTGTTTAGTTATTTTTTCGATACCCGGTAATAGGAAGGGTAGACTAAGATTATGGTTTAGTTTCGTTTTCACAATAAGAGTTTTTGATTTATGATTTTATGACTATTATGCGCCGAAATTAGGTGTAGTACCAACGGCGAGTTATTATTTTAATTTTTACGTTGATAAACGGCGTAGGTGCAGAAAGGTGCAGCTAAGTATAGGTACGGATTTACACTTTCGGCGAGAAAATGATAAAACATTCAGTTTTCGGTAATTTTACCTTAATACTTTTATGCATAGAATAGAGAGACCAATCAATTGGTGTAAAAAGAACACATAGTTGATTTAAAAAAAAAAGTGTGATTTGCAACATGTAGCTTAATACTTTTTTTTGGAAACAATTATGTTTTCTTTACACCAATTGGTTGGTCTTATTATTCTGTGCATAAAAGTATTAAGGTAAGAATATCGAAAACTGAATGTTTTACAAGATATTTTGTATTTTATGTTAAAATAATGTAAACTTCAAACCTTATAACTCGAAAAGTACTTAACAAAAATAACTTTATTATAGTGTTTTGAAAAGCTCTCGAGGTAAGCTACAAGATATGTAATAAAAAATGGCGGTTCTATTTAAGAAAATACTAATGACCTTGACTTGACTTTGAAAAGGTCTCTCAAGGTCAAGTCCATATTTCCATCATGTGTCCTCCTTCAAACCATACAACTTTCTTCCAAAAAATTTTTCAATAAAAATATCGGTTTGCGAGATAATCGACTGCGTCATTTAAAACGAAACACCCTGTATATATGTAATAGTAATAGTTAGATCTAAGTCCGAGCGGCGGCGCAACGCGCATGCGTCAAGCGCCGATTGTGGGCGCGAGAGTGGGAGAAGCCCAGGAGTGGGGAGTAGTATAAAAGGCAATGCACAGAGCTGGACGAGAACTGTTACCGGTGGCTCGAAGCACATGCGAACTAAGGTGCGAGCTTGCGTTGACTTTATAAAACGACGCGTAGATCCTTAAGTAACGAGTTCCGTGACGCGGACGTAATTGCGCGATATAGTGATATATCTGTTCATATTGTGATGGTTGATTATATTTTAACAAAATATATATTTATATTTTATATATTAAAATCTAACGAAGTGAACATTTATTCACCTGGTGTTCCTTCTTTCGAATCCTGGATATCCTGGGGAGGAACGGACCTAAAATTCATTCACGTGATAAATATTGATTCACGGGAATTCTGTCTTCGACGTAGCGTCGATACCTTCGTGTTAAGCACGGGGTTATTGTTTGGTGTTTCGGACTGTCCACTGGAAGACTCAGCAGCTCGGCGGTGATCCATGGTGGTGAGAAACCTGAAGAAGAAAGAAGAAAATTCGTTAATAGGACGTGGGGACAAAGGGATAAGGCGTTGAGACAACGACGCAGTAGGTTGCGTCATCCCGACAAGTCCAAACGTGTCGGGCGGCCATCTTGGTAGCGTGACTCGGGACAAAGGAAGCTGCGTGGAGGGGGCATAACGGTTGTGACCGGACGGTCGATGACAAGAGCACCGCGAATAAGTATTACGGGGTTCTCTTACCTTAATTATTAACGATCGCCAGCTTGTTTGACCTAACAGCAAGGTCCTTTGTCTGCATGGATGGCCGTTATCCCCACCACGCTTCCTTCTTTGTCCGCGTATATGGCCGTTATCCCCACCACGCTGCCTCCTTTGTCTGAGCAGTTGCGTCAGCAAGATGGCCGCCGTACACGCACGGACTTGTCGGATGATGCAATAAGCTACGACGTAGCGCGTTCTCTTTATCTCCTTATTAATCACTTTCTTCTTTATGTTTCCAGGTCGTCGCTGCCAAGGACAACGCCCGAATGCTGGATGTCGCCACCGGATCACCAGGATAGCTTCACCGAGGACAACGATATCTCACAGGCGAGTATTCAATCTCGCTGCGCAGATTCGCCGACACCACTAATTATTATGATTTGCAGGTCGCCGCTGGACACTACAAAGTACCCGGAACAGTATCGCACCAGGGATCGATCGAGGAGGGTAAGAACACTCACCGAAGTCTGTTAGATTAGTGTTAAAAAATATAAAATATATTTAAAGATATATTTGTTCATCTATATTTTTACAGAACACCCTCAGCCTCGCACTCACACGATCCAAAAACACTCTCCCGCGCCCGTTTCGCTCGCGCAACGCGGAACTTTTCGTTTATACTCGTTACTAACGGATAATTAAATCACGTCCACAAAGAAAAGCCTCTGTGAGAAAACTCGGATGTTTCCATCACAAGAGCACAACGAAGAAGAAGCTCAGATGTATCCACATCAAGAGCCCAACGATGAAAAGCTCTAACGAATAATTTTATCGCGTCCGAGAAAAAGCTCTGATGTTACCGCACTAAGAACTCTACGAAGAAAAGCTCACGACGGCTCTGCGTCGTCCCTCTTATAGCGGGTATCCCCACTCTACATTGCCACGCCCCCAGCGCATGCGCAATGCGCCATCTCTCTGCTCGTATTACACTCATACCACATACGATGCATACCATACAAAAGTACGCAACCTGTGTAAAATATAAGTAAAAACTTAATCTAATGTGGTTAGAATAATTAATAATAACGCATAGATTATATATATCAGATAAGTGCACCTCTAAGCCGCGAAAGTGCAAATCGCCCCTAATACTCGACTGCACCTTTGTGCACCTTTTGCCTCTGGCTTCCTTTAATACAAAATAATAACTAAAAATAAGTGTCACTCTTTGCGCGTAAAGATAAAAATAAAATAAGTTACCGTGACTAGTGCGAACGAAAGAGATGTTGAAGGATGTAGAAGAGGTCACGGAAGAAGACCAAAGTAAAGCGATTAGAATAGCGAGACCATAAAGCCGGAGGCTTCATAGTCCGGACCAGCGGTGAAATCGCCGGACGGAACCAGCAGCGACCGAGTGCAGCCCGAGGGGTCAGCGGAGGAACCGGTGCCAGGGACATCCGAGACTTATCTTTCTGGCCTGGGTAAGGTCGAGAAGCCGCGACGTTATCGAGCGGTGTCCAAGGAAGCGGGAACCAGCCCAGGAGGGGAGGTCATATACAAAAACTTCCTGGAGGCGGTGGATGGTGCATCGACAGATGAAGAGGCGCCGACCCGGACCTCGTCTAATAAGTAGGATAAACTTTATTTTCTGTTTAGCTCAGAAAGAGCAACAAAGTGTAGATGATCATATATATAAGCATCTACACTTTCGTCTATTATTTACACTTTTAGTTTTTTATATAAAGAATAAAGGTTTAATTTATATCTCGCGTGAAATGCGCGTGCTAGTCTATGTGCTGGTCAAAAATAGAGTTAGTTTATGTACTACCGTGACCCTGACCTCGTGCGTTGGTCAGGTGATTCTTACGAAATTCAATTCCGGTTGAATTAAGTTACGTTTCCGAACGAGGGAAAAAGTTTCCCGAAAAAATTGTTATTTTTTAGTTCTTTTATTCTTTCGATTTTGTATTATAAAGTACAAAGTGCAGACAAATGTAATTACTCTAAGGAGCGATTTACACCTTTACTATAATAAGCTACACTTCTCACATTTTATTACACTAAACATAGCGAGTAAGCGTTTAATTAATTTAGTAAATTTATTATAATTTTAGCGTAAAATTAAATAATAGTTTATATAGCGTAACTAGTACGTGACTGATAATGATGCGCACAAACAAAGGCGGGCGTTATGCGCATGCGCCAGTGGGCGTGTCAGTAGGGAGGAAGCCATGGTAGGGGAACCCCTATATGAAAGCGTGCGCATGAGGAGGCGGGGCGTTTCGTCGTCAAGCTTCCAACACGGAAGTATTTGTCTAGGCTTTTGGCTTTGAGTAAGTAAAGTTTTTTGTTAATTTGGTAATTTTAGAAAACCGAGATTTCGCGACGCGTGTGCGTTCGTGACATACGAGGCAGTGCAAATGTAAATGATTATTATAAAAGTGATTTATTAAATTCGACCTGACTGGGTAATACAAATAATTCAACACAACGTTTCGGCCCTTGGGTACGGGCCCTTATCAAGTGTTTCTTTCAAGCTGTCAAAATGAAAGCCGTGATGTTACTAATGAATAGACTCATTAGTAACATCACGGCTTTCATTTTGACAGCTTGAAAGAAACACTTGATAAGGGCCCGTACCCAAAGGCCGAAACGTTGTGTTGAATTATTTGTATTGGCCAGTCAGGTCGAATTTAATAAATCACTTTTATAATTTTATTTATCACTGGCGACTTCTATTTAATTATTTGATATGTAAATGATTATATTAACAATATATTTTTCTAAATATATATATTTTTTTTATATATTGTACATAGTGTCTCAGTGATTTTCAATAACCTCTTTTTCACAATTTCCCGGTTCCTGACCGTACTGAGTAGTTGATGGTCCAAAGTGGATCTAAAACATAAAAGTTTAAACGTAATAAATTGCGTGGTTAAAGCGGGAAGTGCGACTTACCCGTTGACGGTAAATCTGTTCTGTTGTGCGACAATCCTGGTGGTCCAGCGGGTAGTCCGGCATCCTGGGCGTCGATCCGTAGAGGCAGCACCTGAAAAAGAAGAAAAAAAGGGTTAATCGTAGCAGTAACGAATCCACAGGAGTGGAAAATTTCCAACGTACGTGATTGCGTCATCCGTTCAAGTCCGTACATGTACGGCGGCCATATTGGAATCCGAGGCTGCGAACAAAGAAGCAGGCGTGGTGGGGGTAACGACCGTTACGAACTGCGTCATTCCTTACTTGTTAGTGGAAAACAAGTTGGCGACCGAAATCAAGGTAGGAGAACCTTATAAATAATTATATCGTGACACTCTGGTCACCGACCGTCCGGTCACAACCGTACATGACGGTGTATGTATGAAGATAGGAGACTTACCGGTCAAAACGTTGATTGACACGGGGGCTCAAATTTCCGCGATGACTAAAGCCTTGTACGATAAGATTGCGAATAAGGGCGTGGCGAATAATTCTAATTAAAAAGTTCACGCTGATAGGAGTTTTCTCTGATCGTGGTCAGCCGATCGCGAATCGAGTGCAAGTGAGTTTCTTACTAAACGAACGGGAATTTACGCACGAGCTATACGTCGCGAGAAATTTAGCATACGACATGATATTAAGTCATGATTTTTTATCCAAACAAACCGCGACGCTAAAATGCGGATTGAGTAGATTTATAATCGATTTCCCGGAGGAAGATACGAACAAGATAAGACTAAATGCGATCGAGATGCGGGATGCGCAGAGACAAATACGTGCGATTTTGGATAATAACACCGAATTATTCGACGACGAGATTGGTTGCGTGACGCATTACCGACACAAGATCGAAATGAATACGGATAGACCGTTCAAGGGTAAGGTATATCCGATACCGGAAGTACACCGGATTAAGGTGAGAGAGCATCTGTTGCAATTTGAAGATGTAGGAATAATAGAGAAAACGGTAACGCAGTATATCAATCTACTCGTAGTGGTGGTAAAAAGAACAGGTGAGATTAGATTGTGTTTAGACGCGAGAGAGATAAATAAAAGGATGGGTAACGACCACGACCAACCTCCAACAATAGACAAAGTTTTTCGCAAGATAGGTGACAAGAGGTATTACTCGACCTTAGACATATCGAAAGCGTTCTGGCAAATTCCGTTGTGCGAGGACAGCAAGAAATTTACTGGATTCAAATTTGATAATCAGTCATACGTATTTCGTAAATTACCTTTCGGCTTAAAAACGGCGGGAGCGTCGTTTACGCGTGCGATGCATGAGGCATTGGGAAACGAGTGCGATGCGTTTACGATCGTGTATCTAGACGACATTTTAATAGCGTCCAATACGCTAGAGGAACATTTATTTCATATCAATTATATTCTCAAGAGACTGAATAGAGTAAGTTTCCGATTGAATAAGGATAAATGCGAGTTCTTAAAAACGAAGATACGATTTCTCGGACACACGTTTGACAGTATTAAAGCGGAAATGAACGAGGATACGAAGTCGGCGATTAGGAATTTCGAAAGGCCGAAAAATAAGAAAGCTATACAGGCATTTCTGGGTCTGATCAATTGGGACCGTAGATTTATCGAGAATTTAGCTAGACTGACAAAACCGCTGGAAAATATGCTGAAAAAGAACGTGAAATTCGAGTGGACCGAGGAGACGAACGAAGCGTTTGAAAGAATAAAACAAGCTTTTAGCGAGGCGCCGAGTTTGTTTATAATCAGACCGGGTCTCAAATTCGGAATATACGTAGATGCGTCCAAATACGGATTGGGGGCAAAACTAGATCAATACGGTGAGGAGAATACGGACGAAAATTATACGGTAGCTTACGCGAGCCAAAGCTTGAAGGGCGCGGAGTTAAATTATACCGTTACGGAAATAGAGTGTTTAGCGATAGTATGGGCTCTAAAGAAATGGCATACGACGTTATTAGGACGTCACGTAAAGATTCACAGCGACCACAAGGCATTGAAATTTCTCACCGCGTGTGCAGACGATAGTGCTATGATAGCGAGGTGGATGGCGTTTCTGAGCGAGTTTGACCTTGAAATTTGCCATATACCGGGGAAGGAAAACGTAATCGCGGACACGTTGTCGCATAATAACATTAAAAATGGATACGCGAAAAACGAAGAAAAAATAAAATATATAGCATCGATTAGTCAACCGAACGACGAAGTCGAGACTACGCGATGGGTAGAGATAATCGCGAACGCGCAAGACGAGGACGAATTGTTGAAACGCGAGTTAAACGATCACTCGATAGAGGATCTAATCGAAAGAGAGGGATTGGTAAGAATATTATTAGATAGCGGCGAAAGGGTAGTCATACCGGAAGCCGTGAAATGGCAAGTAGTAAAGCGAGTACACGAATATTTATTACACTTCGGAACCGATAAAGTTATCAATTTTGTCAAACAATATTTCATGTTTAATAATACGGAACGCGTGGTGCGCGACGTGGTAGCGTCCTGTGAGGTGTGTCAGTCAACAAAGTATTATACCCGACCGACGCGGGGGGTCGAGTACTATGACCTACCGGATGAACCGGGTCAGACGGTATCTGTTGATTTGTTCGGATTGTTGTCGCAAACGCCGCGCGGAAACAAGTACGTTTTAGTAACAATGGATCAGTTCTCCAAATTAACAAAACTGTATCCGATTAAAAATCAGAAATTAGATTTGATTATGGATTGTTTATAATTGGGATATTTCCCAGAAATCGGAATTCCATTAGAGATTTTGACCGATAACGGGGGACAGTTTATTACCGATGGCAAGATTTCGCAGCGGATATAGGTTTCTCCGTAAGAAAAACGTCGCCATATAATCCTCAATCTAACCCAGTTGAGAGAGTGATGCGAGAGCTAGGCCGAATTATTTGAACATATGCCCATAAAAATCAAACGAGATGGAATAAAATTATAACGAGAGCGGAAAATACTATTAACGCTACAACCCACAGAAGTACGAGATATCGATCGATCGACCTTCACGAGAGAAAGGAGGAGACATTGCCGATTGATCCACATCTTAAACCAACGGAGGAGTGCGAGGAAGAAATAGCCAACGCGCAAACTACCGAAGAAAAAATACAGACAGCCAAAGAAAACCTGAATAAAAGAGCACAGCAACGAAAAGTTCAAGCGGATAAACACGGAGAGGCGAAGAAGTACCAACCGGAGGACAAGGTCTAGGTGAAGCTTCATTGTCACAGTGACGCGAACCGTAGACTCACACAGAAGATTCACTTGGTGTACGATGGACCATACGTCGTTCAGCAAGAGGTCAGGAAAAACGCTTACGTGATCCGAGACGAACAAGGTAATGTTCTAGAAACATATAACTCCAGACAAATAAGACCACATAGGGAGGCAAAATTGAAATCTAGAGTGGAAATAAATATGATGGAGATAAAAAAAATAATACTAAAATAAGTAGCCAACGGATAAAAGAATTCGTGAATCAAATGATTAGAGAAAACCGAGAAGATAAACTTACCAAGGATAGTCCAACATCAGGTGCTACCGAAGGTGAGGAAAACCTAAAAAAAGAACAAAAATTTAAACAAGGAAGAAAAAATAGTAAAGACATACTTACCAAAAAAAATGGTGAGAATAAAGAAAAATCTTCACGCGAAAAATCCAGGAAAGCGAGGGAAAAAAAGTCCACAACGGAGAACACTTCACGCGAAGAATTTAAGAAAAAACGGGAAAATCCAGCCAAAGAAGGGTACCTGAAAAGAAAAGAGAAAATTACAAATAAAGAAGTTGATTTGGAACTACTTAATTGGGATAAACCAGTAAGATGTTCAACACCATTAAATCCAGCGAGAAACGACGACGAGAAAAAGAACGATAAAATCCTATCAAAAAAGAGAGCTAAAATCAGTGAAAAAGGTATGAGACATGTAACGAAACTGATTGATTTGATCTCTGGGAGAAAAGGAATACTGTTTTCTCTGGGGTGTAGTGGAGCAAATGCAAATGAAGATTCTAATGGACACCCGAGGTGAATTCAATGTCATCACGAGTGCAGCGGTCGAGAAGCTCGAGGAGAAAATGCAGAAACTTGTACGTACGCGGAATTCCAAAAACATTCCTGCGTATTTAAAAAAAGAGAAACACGTGAAATTCGAAACGGTGACAGTGGAAACAGAACTATTCCGAGAAAAAATGAAAACGGAAGCAATGATATTGGACAGTGACAAACAGTGTTTAATATTAGGGAGAAAATCCCGAAAAAGACTTGGAAAAAAATTAAGAAAGTGGAAAGAAGAAAATTTCCAGCTAACCAGATCGAGCAATCATCTTGACCTAGGAACATTCAAACGAATGAGTGAGGAAAGTGAAAGTGCACGAAAAGTTATGGAAACATTAACGAAAAATGATCCGACAATAAAATCGAAAAGTGCAATAAACTCAGTGAATAATAAAAGTGAGAAATATATAAAATATAACGGGCTAAATGAGAGCCAAGCGCTGTAAGAGGTGCGCAAATAAGTTTTACTACTTAATGGTTAATGTATAAAAAAAACCTTTTATTAAAACCGTACGTTTCGGTCCTCCTTTCGGACCATCATCAGCGATGTCAATAATTAACTGTCAATGAACAGAGAAAGATACAAAATAGTAACACAGAATATATTATAAGTTGATCGTTAACAATTAAAATTTTGGAGATACGTGGATAATTATTTCTTTATCGGCGGTTTGTGTTGCGGAAAAAAATTTTTTTTTTATCATAAAAAATTGCTTTACGTACATGTAGTATTCGTTAGTTCGCTTATCCACGGTCATCACTGACCTTACCGTCAATTCAACGAAATAATTCCTCTCCCGGTTCCAGTCGTGAAGGAAAAATTGCCGTGAGTCTTTGTGGTTGTAACCATTTTGACTGTAACTTTATGTGTGAATTAATTACTCAGTTTGCGGCTTGGTTTGATTGTTAGATAAATTTATATGATGATGGAGAGGTATCTTACTTCATCGATCGGTGACAGGACCGTGAGCCGTGAGAGACAGTACACAACTGTCGGTTAACATATGTTAAAATTTTTAAGTTGTCGCGTGACATTGTGCGTGCGTGTGTAAACATTGTGAATATCGAAGTGATTAGTCTATCAGTCTAATGACGTAATCTGGCGCGCGGTGATTTTAAATTTTTGACATTCTCTCCACTGTCGTAAGATAAGCCTGATGGAGGCCTTCGGTGTCGGTTTGTAAATTGAGGCTGTTTTTTTGCCTCTTTATAAATATCATCTCCGACATCAAACGTTTTTTGTATGTGCTTTCCTCATCCAGGATTTCCACCTCATCCCATGCGAATTCGTGACCATTTAGCCTGTGATCTGTGATGACCGAGTGTTGTGAAGTTCTTTTATTAATATGATTGCGATGCTCTGTGATGCGAGTTTTTAATAGCCTGCCTGTTTGGCCTACGTATGAGGCATCACAATCTTTGCATGGTATTTTATATACTAGGTTGTTATGTGATTCTTTCGGCAATATATCTTTATGTACGCGTATGTACTTTCTTAGCTTGTTCATGCTAGTATAAGATAATTTTGTTTGTAGATCACGTATCACAGGTCCAAATCGCTCCGAAATTGTCGGTATATACGGGATATTGAAGTAACTCGATTTAATTAAGTTATTTATGTCAATATAATTCGTAATGCTCGAGTTGTCGTTTTTCTTATTATGTGATGCAATTAATTTTTTGAGTCTTTCATGTAAAGTCTCAAATATGAATTTTAACGGGTAGCCATTATTGAGTGTCGTGTTAATTACGAATTTCAGATTTTTTGGTGAAAATCCGGATGAGAAAGACGAAATGCTCTATCTATGAGGCCGATGACGGTGCCTTTTTTATGGCAGAGAGGGTGTCGAGACTCGAAATGCAAATATCTCCCTGAAAACGTTGGTTTATGGTACCAGTCAAAGTTAATAACGTTGTTTCTGATAATCAGAGTGACATCCAGAAAATTGATTTGGTTATCCTCACCCTCCTTCATGGTGAACTGTAGACGTTTATTTGGACC